>JARHVA010000110.1:4127500-4227500 GCA_037957365.1 Torreya grandis
CTTACTCCTTTATGGCCCAAAAATTTTCAAGTTAAAGGGTCTAAGTTTTTATTTTACTGTAGATCCTACTAAAAAGTTACATCTCAAAATTTATTTTATAAAATCTGCATCTAAAGGGAAATGAGTTTGGAAACTTGTGGAGGTATAAAGTAACTCTCTTTATCCTCATTCATATTATCTTAATTTTTTTAATATTGGTGATGCCACTTTAAATATTGATATAAATATTTTACTTCAAGAATCAACTGAAGGGCATTCATATTATTTTTATTTTTCTAAGTCATTTGATAATGTAGTTAGTCCTACAAATCAATCTCCATTCAATTTTGATAGTGGTCTTGGGTTCATATCTCTTGAAAAGGATTTTAATATTTTCTCTTATCCTCTTTTTTTTAAGGTAGAGATTATCTCAGTCCTATCCCCTGCTCATAGAATCAATTTTTGAGAAGAAAATCCTTGATGTGAACACTCCAACTGTTGCCCCCTTATTTTGTCTTAGATTAGACTTCCCCTCTAAATCAATCCAACCATGTCATAATGTTGAAAAAATCAATAACTAGAAATAGAATTAGAAATAATGAAACTAATCCAAATCATAATGTAAGAAATCCTTGTCTTTTTATTTGATTATATAGATATAGGTAGATTTATTTCACTGAAATGTAAGGATTTCCAAATGTTATCCCTACTAATATAAGAAATAGATTGCCTAAATTTTAGGGAAATAATGTGGTCTTTTGTAAACAACACTTGAGAAATTTTATTAATTTCATTGATGATTATGAGATTGTGCTCAAATATTTTATGATAAAGTTGTTTATTCACACCATATAGGAGGATGCTAGTGATTGGTATAATGCCTTACTAGATAATAACATTGATTCTTATTCTGAAATGAAGTGAACATTCAAGCTTCACTTCAGAGATATAATTAAATTGGGATTTTTAATCAGTGAATTTAAATGTATAAAAAAACATCCAAATGAATGTGTGTAGGACTTAAATAGTATATTTAATAAAGTTATGGTGAAAATTATTAGAAACATTGAGACCAAGGAATTTTAATTCATGATTAAGTACTATGAACCCTTTGATGCCAAGGTTGGTATTTATCTCAAAGAAAAAGATCTAGATAATCTTAGGTAGGCCTATACCATGGCCATTTATATTAAAAATAACATAAGAGCTATTGTAAAGGCTACAAAAATTGACAAAGTAAAAACATTTGACACCTCATAATTAGCCACTGAATAAGTCTTTGAGTGCTAATGAAAATGTAAATAAATATATGGGAGATACTTTAAAATATTTGTCTTTTAGAGTGGTTTATAATGAGAATGGTTTCCCTCCAGTACATAATAAACACTACATTCAATATTGATTGCATAATCAAGAGAGAGGACCTACACATATAAATCATATGATAAAAAAGGCCATTCCACTAAGAAAAGAGTCTTGATCACAAGAATAATAAGAGATAAAACCTAACCCTCTTATTACTAGTGTTGATGTGATCAATAAAATTAAAAATTTGGATAGGTGTGAAGAGTGTTTTATGCCTAACCCTTCTTGTGTTGGTGTTTCCTATGTTGATAATAAAGTTGATGGTGATAAAAAAATGATGAGTATGTCTACATAGTTAATTTAAGTGAATGCTCAATTAACTTGGCATAGACTTATGAGATGCCTACTCATGATTTTCAATAGTTACAAGATATAATGATTAAAAATATGATAATAATAGACCATATAATGAATATATTCAATCTTTGTTGCAAATTTTAAAGTCAAACGTGATCATACTTTAAAAAACAAAGATGAAAAGAAAGAAGCAAAAAGGAAGCATAAGCTACCAAAAATAGATTCGTTAATAAGAGTGATAAACATATAGAGAACCTATTATTGTTCTAGAAAAAAAAAGATTACTCCACCACAACTAGCTAGGTAAAAAAAATTGTGCAAACACTAAAAGGTAGAATTCCCTTTTTGACAAGTGTTTCCATGGATCCACTTTATTCTAAGAGTCTAACTAAAAATAAGAAACAAATAATTGAAGATAAGTTTGTTGTCCCAAATAAAGATGCCCTATCTTATCTTTCTGATATAGGACAATCATTAGTGCAAGCCTTAAATCTAAGCATTCTTTATGTAAATTTTATTCATTTCACACCAATCCCATTCCCAAATATGATATCTATGATATGGATTTAGAATTGAGTTTTAAAAATATTTATTATTCCTATGATTGAAATGCTATGAATTTTATAATGTAGGCATAGATAATTTGCTTACCTTGGTGTCTAAGAGTTAATTTTTTACCTACCCTTACTATAGAAGTCAAAGTGGTGCATGCAGAGGGAGAGGAATCATGTGAGATATAGTTAGGGATGTCATTAATATAAATTGAATTGAAATTAGAGACATGTCATACTAATTTTGTTGTAAATGGGTGGATTTTGCACAATTACATGTTAGATTATAGAGCTTCATGTAACATTATGCCATTTGTTGTTATGAATGAACTTAGTATGAGGATTTACACAACATATTAAAAATTTTATGCTATTTATTTACACAAAGTTTCATTTTGACTTCTTGATTTTCTCATGTTAGATTTTGAAGGCACTTGCTTGTGCTTAGTGTTATAAAATAAATAAAAAATGGAAAATTTGGTTTCTTTGAAATTAGGGTTATCAATGATTGATTTATTACTTTATATGATTTCAATTTAGTCAACTATTTATATGATGTTTATGTGTTAATGTGATATAACTAATGCAATTAATTCATACATATATATGTTATACAATTATGTGGAATAATATATATCATGATTTTATTATTTCATATCATGTGGTTTTGATATCATGACCTAGATGATTCTTATTTATTCATTTGACTATTATGTAGGTACATCCCCATTGATGTGAGGGAGATCATAATTAGAGAGGAGAAGATAGATGTGGATTATGGGTAGTAAAGAAAGAATCCTATATAATGAGTTTTAATCATGATAATTAAGGACATATGCCTTCCCTTTCTCGGTATGATACTGACATTTTGTTTGATAATTTTTAAGTTTAATTAGCATTATTTTATCTCCTACATTAGATTATGTTTGTAGTTGCATTAATTATTGACCTCTAAGATTTATAACATGTTGTATGGCAATGTATGTACTAATTATTGAGGTGGATACTTTTAATGCCTTACATTATATTATGTAATCTAAATGGATATGTGAATACATGTTTGATCAACAAGTCTTATCATCATGTTTTTTCACATATTATGACTATAAAATCCCTATATTATAGATCATTGGGTCAACAATCCAATAGATATATATGGGCCATTATAGTTAAAAAACATTAATCAACATGCATTGGGGACCTTATCATAAATCAAAGATATTAATGTTAATTTTTAGGGTTACCTTTGTATAATAATGTCTTTTGATTAGACACTGATACATAAATGGTGCATGATCAAATATTAGAGTCCACTTGTTGTGTCTTATTTTAGCCACTTATCAACCTTTGAAACTATAACACTCTATGAAATATTGGTGGGGTGACATCTTTATTGGTTTAGATATTCCGCCTTAGTTATAATATGGTAACACAAAATTTAGTGTATTAATAACATAAAAAGTTAAAATAGGTTGAAATTACATGGAAATTTAAAAACAATAATGAAATTATAATAAATCATAAATAAAAATTGGGATTGAGATTGGAGATGGATGGCATAGCATAGGAGAAAGTATTTTCTTATTTGGATCTTTTTGGTTACTAGTTTTTTGGTTATAGAGCAAACTTCAATTCTGTAATGTCTTAGTTTATGTAGGATTTATGTCCCTCTTGGTGAAAAAAATGGTATGACTCAATGAGTAATTCACTTCAAAAAATTACATAAATTTCTGATATTAGTTAAAGTTTATAGGTGTTAAAATTGTTATTTGATCTTGAAGCTATGATGTCTAATGTGTAATCATGTTTATTAGTGGATTTGTAAAATCCTTGTGTCTATTTTATATCATTTGTTTTAACTATTTTTTTGGTATATTTATTTTCAAAGTTTTGTAATATATCATTTTGATAAATAATAAGATCTTCATGTAAGATTTCTTATTATGTATCTAAGTCATGAAATAATTTGCGTCAATTGTGTGAGTTGTTGTGTTTATTTTGTTTGTAAGTGATATGCTCATTTGATCTCTAATAAATAAGGGCCTAATGGAAGGAAGGCACTAACCATAGTTAGTTAGATCACATTTTTATATACATTCTATAAATGTGTCCTCTAAGATATATTTTTACCTTATATATTCTATAGAGACCTTTGTTGTCATAAATTCTTGTACATATTTGTTAGCTCAACTTTATATGTGCATTTAATTCTCTAGAATGTCAAGCTTGTAAGTTATGAATATCTATATTTAAATTTGTTTGCTACAATATTTTTCTAAACTCTGAGTAGTTTGTGGATATTTCACTAGTAACAAATAATGGGTGAGTGATCATTGTGGCCAAGTATATCATTTATAATTATGATACCTAAAGTTGATTATTCAAAGAGCATGTCAATATGGCATGGGAAGTAGATAGAGAAATCAAAATTATAGTTCATTACAATGTAAAATGCAAATAGAAATATTGTATTTTGACACATTTTTTTAATTTGGACTTGTTTAAACATTACACATTCATGATAAAATGCATAGAAATATTGCTCATCTTTATTTAACTGATTTGATCTACAATGTTGTATTGTATAAAAAAAATGACATCAAATTGGTTGAAGGATTTATTGTATATATGAGAGAACATTTGTATAAAGAGATGTTATTTTTTTCTATTGTATTATGTATTTCCCATGATATCAACACATATTTGGGTGGTTTTAACTCTTGTTGTGTATAGTCTATGGTTTTGGAACCCATGATATTGTAATAATACTTCAGTGGCTACCTATTGATGTGCTTATATATACTAACAAAATAGTAGAGGAAAAATAAACTTGAAAATACATTATTGTATTGTAAATGGTTGAGTCAATACAATACAAGAGGAGTTATTATGTTGAGCTTTTTACTTGAAAGGGGTTTTCTAAGTAAAATCATGTCTACTATTGAATATTGTGTGTATGCCATTTTTGTTATTATGCTAGCTTAAGGATTATGTTAGTATTATTTCTCTCATTTTAGTTTATCAAGTCCATTTTTCTCTTCAAGCTTGTAACACAAGGAGCCAAAATTGATTTTCATTTACATAAATACTATTGAATTGTTAAGAAATGGAAAAATTAGAACTTATCACCTACGTTATGAGATGGATTTTGGTTTGTTTGTATGTTTTTAACATTATACATTAACAAGGAAAGGGCATACAAATAATAAGCATATGTATTTAACCTACTTAAATTTACAATGTTGCATTGTATTGAATGATAATTTTAACTTGATTTTAGGATTTCTCATTTATATGCAAGCATATTTGTATGTACAAAATATCTTTGCTTCCCTATTTTCTTGTAAATGAGAACATATTTGTATGTAGAGATTTTTTTTTTGTAAAAATTTATGTTAAACAAACCTTTGGTAGTTATTTGAAAAAAATGATGTAAGAACATCTAGGTTCACAAGAAATCTTGTATAAACCAAAAACATGAATTTATTATTAGTAATAAGTAGTGATGAAGCCCTTAAATGTTTTGATGGTTTTAAATGTATTTCCAAACATCAATTTATTCTTGTATGTCCTTAGTTTTATTAATTAGAGGTCCATATGGATTCTTTAATATTATAAGGGTACTATGACTAGTCAGTGGGTTGAAACCACATGGTGTATTGTGACTATATTTGGTCTCTATCTTAGTCACATGATTGTGGAAGACCCACCACCCTGCTCACCTTAATTGTGGTGAATATTTTTGAGTGGAATCCATGAAATTTTCTTGAGCCTGTGGATGCATGACAATATGGATTCTAATTTATTTTGGGATCATGACCTTGAGGAGGATAGTGGTGACACCTTATTGCATTGGGGCTAGTAGACACATTATTTTATAATATGATTGTGGTCCCTCCATTTATTTGTAAAATGAATGATGTGACCCATGAAACTTATAGGTTTGTGACTCTTTGTGTTGGATTTATACTTATAAATAAGTATGGCTACCCCTTCTTATGGCATTGTTGACACATAGCTATTATAACACACTATGATATTATAGTGTATTTAAAATATGGCTTCATGAATATATTATGTATTTCAATATGAATTGTATTTTGATGGGAAAAATATGCTTATAATAAATAATGACCTCTAAAACAAATGAGGATTTTATGGCTGATGTCCATCTAGGATAAAGTCATTCTCTAGGTCTTCAAAATAATTACAACAACCTTGATTCTGCTTATGCAAGTGTGCATAAGTTGTTATGTAAGTAACCTAGGGAGTGGGCACATGTGCATTAGAGGAAAACACTTAGGGTGTTCTAAATCTGATAATGGGGTTTGATTAAGCTTTTAAGTAACTTGGAAGGAGTTGTCTCTTGTGAACCCATAAACCACACGTTCTAGGATCATAACTTGGCATGTGCTTGATGACTAACACTGACTAACTTGATTACCTATTCATAGTAATTATGGTTATAGGCATAATGTTGTTTTTGAGTATCAATGTGAAAAATATGTTGGTTTATATGTTGAGCATTCAATTCATGCACTTTGCATAAGAATAATTAAGTTAAATAATATTAAATTTTATGGTTGGTTTTTTAGTAGCATAGGAGGGTGACTGTGCTACAATTACTTGTTTACTACTTATATAAATTCTAAATTGACTGTGTTTTACTTAGTAACATTGATTTGAAATTTTGTAGTTTAAACAATATATTTTTAAAATTATTTGACACGAAGATGGTATGGACATTCATTAAAGAATAATCATATAATGTGAATAGTGTATGTAACAAAAAATAGATATTTATCCTATATGTTATGTGCATATATTTTAAATAAGATATTCACAATACAAATCAACCTCATCTTGGTCACATGAATTTCATAATGAAAACCATCTTCAGGCATGGAGGGGAGCCATCAAGTGCATTTTCTAGTCCAAGCATATGCAAATATCCTAATAGTTACAATATGGTGCTTCCTATATCTATTTAAAACCACATCCCACAATAAGAGGCACCCATTTCAAATTCCAACTCTTAAGGTAGATTGTAGTGGGCTACATATTGCAAAATTGGAATGTGGAAAAAATAAATAAGAGCTAGAATGTTGTATTGATTAACTATAGTTAGTTTTGTATATTTTTTTAAATGTGAGATGTATGGTCAAGTGCAATAAATAAGTTTTATCAATGCATACTATATTTACATTCAACCAAAAAATGATAAAATGAATAGATACGGATTGTAAACATAAGGTATTGTATTATAATTTACAAGAACATAAAATCAACTAATGTTAACACTTTGAATGTTCGAAGTTGTATACAAATGAGTTTGATACAAAGTATTATTAAATGTGTTTGATACAAAGCATTATTAAATATTAAAGTGATAAAAAAGAATGCTGAGAAGCCTTTATTGAATATTACAAAGAGATATTGCAATGTAAAAATGGCTTGACTCAAATCCTAATGCAGTGCAAACATGGTATTTAAAATCAATGTAGTAGGAATTGTAAGTTTTTTGGTGTATTATAAGAGTTATATTTATTATATGATGTTATTGGTTTATCAAACACAAAATTCATTTACTACACTTTGTTTATGTATATTGAATTTTATTTCTTTGTGTTGTTTTATTAGTTAATAAATTTAAATATGTTTGTGGAGGTTGTATTTTATTATACACTCATGACATTGAGATATTCAAATACACACATATATTTCATTGATTTGTATCAAATAACATGTCAATATGGAATGGGAAGTAGATAGAGAACTCAAAAATGTAATTCATTGTAATGTAAAAGGCAAATAGACATATTGCATTTTGACAATTTTTTTTATTTGGGCTTGTTTAAACATTAGACATTCATGATAAAAGGCATAGATATATTGCTCATCTCTATTCAACTAATTTGATATACAATGTTTCATTGTATGAAATGATGATGTCAAATTGGTTGAAGGAATTATTATATATATGAGAGAACATTTGTACAAAGAGATGTTATTTATTTTCTATTAGATTATATATGAGATCATTGTTAGAAATGTATTGTGTATTTCTCATGATATCGACAAGTATTTGGGTGGTTTTAACTCATGTTTTATATCACCTATGGTTTTGAAACCCATGATATTGTAATACTACTTTGACAACTACCTATTGATGTGCCTATATATAATAGAGGAAAATTATAACTTGAAAATACATTATTATATTATAAATGGTTGAGTTAATACAATAAAAGAGGAGTTATTGTGTTAGGTTGTTTACTTGAAAGGGATTTTCCACGTATAATCATGTGCATTATGTAATATTATGTGTATGACATTTTTATTATTATCTTAACTTAAGGATTTTGTTAATATTATTTCTCTCATTTTAGTTAATCGAGTCTATTTTTCTCTTCAAGATTGTAACACAAGGATCCAAAATTGATTTTCATTTATGTAAATATTATTGAATTGTTAAGAAATAGAAAAAACATAACTTATGTCCTGCATTATGATATGTATTTTGGTTTGTTTGTATGTTTTTGGCATTATACATTCATAAAGAAAGGGCATAGAAATAATAAGCATATGTATTTAACCTACTTAAATTTACAATGTTGCACTATATAGAATGATAACTTCAAATTACTTGTAGGATTTCTCATATTTATGAGAGCATATGTGTATGTCTAAAATATCTTTGCTTCCTTGGTTTCTAGTAAAAGAGAGCATATATGTATGCAAAGATGATTTTTTTTGTTGTTAAAATGTATGTTAAACAAAACTTTGGAAATTATGTGAAAAACAATTTATGTAGGAGCATTAGGGTCCACAAGCATTTATTCTTAGTAATAAGTAGTGGTGAATCCCTTAAATGTTTTGATGGTTTTTGATGTATTTCCAAACATCAAGTTATTCTTCTATGATACTATAAGTTTTAGTTAAATTTCATAGTTGAATAAGGATGGATATTATTCAAGGATTCTTGGTGAAGTCATTTTCTTACCACACAAGAATGACAATATCATTAAGCATGTAACTTTGTTTTGACTTTAGCTAGTAGTTCAACATTAACATACTTAATTCTAGATTTTAGTTATGGATATTTTTCTTCCATGTGTTATAAAGATTAACATGATTCATTTGATCACTTTCTGATATTTAGTGGTAAGATCAATGTCATATTTAATGGTTATGTTGAAGCAAGAGATCTACTAAAGGATTGAGTACTTGTCATATGAAACCACATTACTAGAGGTTAATTGACAGCTAGGCAGGGGATCTGTTTAAACTACCTAAGCTTTTCTTATTAGTATGGTTGATGTTAGAAATGGTAGAGATAGTCTAGATCACATGTTGATGTGTTATGGGTCATCAAAACTATATTGAGAATTTAAAGATTTGGGTCCATTCTAATGGGTTACAAATTTTCAATATATTATTGGTAGGTTGCCAATTACTTAATGTAAGTATGAGGATTTATGCCTATATAAAAAATATCTACTTTGGAGGCTAACTAAAAATTGGTAGGAGGATCTATTTCAACTACCTAACCAGTACCCAACCTTTTATTATTAGTATGGTTGACATTAAAAATAGCAAGGCTAGTCTACATCACATGTTGATGTGTTATGGGTTATCCAAACTATATTGAGAATTTAATGATTTAGGTGTATTGTGATGTGTTAAAAGCATTTAATATATTATTATTAGGTTGAAAATTACCTAATGTAAGTAGATAGATATGTGTATATAAACATATCTCTACACTATTGAAAAGGACTAAGAACCCATGAGGTAAAGGTCTAAAATGTAACTATCACTAAGACTAGCTAGTAAAGATATGTGCACAAATCTAGGAAAGCACTAAAGGGTTAAATCACATTCCTATGAGGACTTTGGGTAACATTGTGGTGTTTTTTAAGCATGTAGGTTATATGTGTGTGGGTATGCATAAGGGTGAGTTGTTGGCTAGATTTGGCAAGGTGTGAACTCTCCCATTCTCTAATTAAATAAGAGCTATTTATTTTGTTATTTCACTACATTAATTATTTTGGGTTGCATGATATAAGGCATCTCCTCATTGAGACCCCTAATCATGACTTCATAATTTGGTATCAGAGTAAGTAAAACAACCCCAGGTTGAGAAATCAAAGGTTTTGATTTTTCCATCTTTACAAAGGTGGGTAGAGAATAAAGGGTGAGTGGATTTAGTGGTCTACATAGATTTACAAGAGGTGTAATAGTAGATGTGAGGCTATAAGAATTCAATATGCCTCCATAGATATTGGGAAGAAAAAGCATATTAGTCACATTTTTTCCTAAAATACTAGATGAGATCATGGAAATGTTAAGAGTAAAGTAGACAAGGTTGATTGTAATGGAGGAAGATAGAAGAAGAGGATTCATCTCAAGGGATGATGTGAGTGATATAGAGGTTGAAGCATAAGAAGTGGATAAAGAGGAATTATGATTAACGCACGAGCTATATGGTAGAGAAAAAAGGATTATCAAAGTTATATCCAAAATTAGAAGAACACAAATGGCTGCTTCTTGTGTTTTGGAACATTAAACCCTGAGGAACAAACATATTAGCTAATAAAGACAAAGGAACACTTTGAGTTTGATGAAGTAGTGGATGAACATAAGACAAAAATTTCATAAAATAAATTGATAGTTCACCTAGATCTATGGTTGAGGGAGGTACATCTTGAGAGGAATCACAAAGGTAAAGAAAAAATCAGTCACTAGAAGAGAATGGTTAAGAAATTGAAAGGTAAATTTCTGCCGATAGATTATCAACTAGATATGTTGAAGAAGCTGAAAATTTTGAGACAAAAAGAGATGAGCATGAAATAGTATACAAAGGAGTTTTATAAGATCATTATCCAAGATGGACATATCAAAATGGACTAATGGATTGTGACATGATACATTAATAAAATATGATGGTTTATCCAAGATGAGATCAACATAGTGAGATTACAAGGGATATAGGAAGCCTATCAATATGCATTAAGAGTAGAGGAGAATTTGGCACCCAAGAAAAACATTAAAAAAGGTAGAGGAAAGTTCAGTGCTGGTAAATAATAATACATGATACATGAGCAAGGCAATGGTGAAAGCATAAATGCTACACACATGTAACAAGCTAGAGGAGGAACCACTTCTACAAGAGGTGGAGGAAGAGAATGAAGGTTAAGAGGAACATGCTTCAGATGTGGAAAAGTTTAACATTTTACATATAATTGCCTTCACACACATGTCAATAGTGAGAAAAGAGGAAGTGGTAGTAGCACAAAAGTTCTACAAGAACAAGAGTCCAAGGAAGTAGTTTATATAGATGAGTGTGAACAAGGAAAAAGATTATTTAGAGTGAGTAGAGTCTTGAAAGTTGTAGGTACAATGAGGAGGTGAGTCATAGAATAAATATTTTTTGGGCCAAGGGCAAGGAAAGGGGTAAATTTTGTAGAGTTATGGTGGAAACTGGAATCATAGACAATCTTGTGTTTACAGAGATGGTGATGAAGTTGGGTTTGGCATGAAGTCACACCCAAATCCTTATAGAGTATCTTTGTTAATAGAGGGTTAGGATAACATTGTGTGGGAGTAATTCAAATTTGAGATGAAGATTGGAAGATAAATAGACCAAGTTATATGTAATGTCCTACCAATGGACATATTCCATGTTTTTTAGGAAGGTCATGGGAGTATGATAAAAATATGATGTATGACAGGAGAGAAAATAATATAGAAGTGTAAAATAATAGACAAATTTATATTCTAAGTTCATTGAAGGAGAATGAACCAAAGGTTTCATACCAAAGCCATTTAGTTACATGCATAGCTAAGGACTTTCATGAGGAAGTGAAGATAATGTGTGCAAGGAAAGAATGATATCACATAGAGGAAGCAAAGAGAGGGTACAAACCATGGAAATTTTGAAGTGATCTTAGTGAATAGTGTCATAGTGAAGTGGAAAAGTGGATTGTGCATGATAGATAAAGGAGGTCAAACTAAGGGGAATGAGAGCTAGCACAAAAGTGATGAGAAAATATATAGGTGGAGAATGGTTTTTGTTCTATTTTATCATAAACTAGAAGGTATAAATTATTCCATTAGCATAAGAGTGCACCAAGGCTTGGTTTGTGTGGAGATTTTGAGGGACTGTTCTTTTGTGCAAGTGCACTATGAGTATTTTATACAAGGTTATGCTAGAAGATGGGATTGTATTTGCTGTGAGGAAGCTTAGAAAAATAAATGCTCAAATATTGAAATATTTTCAAACAAAAGTGGATGGTATCAACCATGTTTGCCATCCCAATATAGTTACTCTTAAAGCATACTACTAGTTTGTATAGGATAAACTACTCATCTATACATCCATAATGGCACCTTATCTAATGCATTACATCATAATGCCTCAATTCCTTATTCTAATTACAAGTGTGAAACAAAACTTTCCCTTAAAATTTTCCTTCAAAATGTATCTCGTTGTAAGTTATCTGTATAACTAATAAATTTTGAAAGCATATATTATTGTTGTTTTTTACATTTTAACTAATCACATATATTAATGACCATCATGTTTACCATATGTAAAATTCTCTATCCTACTGGATGATAATAGGTACATGAAGGATGATACTAAGAAATGTTTCTTATTCACCTCTACTATGGTCTATGTGCCTAAAAATTCAAAGGTATTGTTAAAGGTTTGACATATATTCATGAGTGCATCCTTAAAAAATATCTTCATGGAGGTGTGAAGCCCACTAATATTATTTTGGGATTAAACATGGAACTTTGTATATCATATTTTGATTTTGGTTACATTACATGTTTTATAGGAGCTATGTCAACTAGGTGGTATGTGATGACTAGAATTGGATATCCAAAGAAAAAGCTAGAATTGGAGACACAATTTAGCAGTGTTCCTCTAGTTTGTATAACATCTCAAGGAATATTAATGAGTCATAGATCTTCCTAATAGGCACCAAAAGCTCATAAAATCTTAAAACCCACATAAAAATGGGATGTGTATTCCTTTGGAAACATTCTTTTAAAACTATTTTTTGGTAAGGCTTCTACTATTAAAGTTGCTTCTTCTGAGATGGACTTGGCAAAGGTGGGTACAAGTTTGCATTGAGGAGAAGAAGCATCTTCCAAATATTAAGGATACTATTCATGTGAAAGAATTGCATAGGTAAGATGAAATTTTAGGTGTTGAAAATTGCTTTGAGTGGTGTTCGAGGGTCTCCTGATAGGGTCCTACTAAAAATATTAATCTCATTCAATATGCTCTCCATCTATTTGAGTTGTATACCTTAACCAAAATTCTAGTCAGAATAATCAATAATTTGACTTTAACTAGTCATGTCAATACCAATCGATATGATTTTTGAGTTGTGATAGATTTGTCAAAGGACTAGCCTAAAATCTTCATACTCATATCAAGGTCATATGGGGATAAAAAGTTAGATTTTTGAGCTCATTCATTGTATGTAATATAATGGGTATATTACATTTTTTGTATCTTTGAGTTGATATGTTCCTCTATAATACTTTCATCTTTGAAGTATCTTTGATCCAACTTTACAACCCAAGGAAAAATTGTATACATTTTAATGTGTTAAAAAGCCTAAAACTTTGTTTTAAACATGTTTTCTAAGATAAGATTATGGTCTCTGTTAGAGGTAAATCAATAACATGGCCACCATTATTTAGTTTTAAAATCTAAAATACTTCTCTACAAGTTTTAATTCATGCATAAAACAGATTATAAGGATATTTTTTTGAAAAAGACTAGGCATTGAAATTAAATTATTTTCCTTTAGTTTTTCTACCTCATTTGCATACATGTTTATTATAGATGGATCTCCACATATTTCAAATCTCTAGTTGGAATCTTGATTATATAATTGGGTACAACTAGTTTAAAATCAAATGGAAAACCTGACACATGCTCAAGATGATAGAATTAAACCATCAAAATACCATAATGGAAAAAATCCGCCTCCAATATTTTTGTGAAAATACTTGTAACTACCCTCTCTTGACTACAAAGATAGAGGAAATAGACAAACCTTCATCTACTCAAGTGGCCAAAAAATGGCTACACATTCTAGGGATCTTGGGTATTTCAAAATATTCAAATTTATTTTAGTTCTAATATAAATGCATATATAAATACAAATCCCCTCCCATTCACAATCAATTACACTTCAATTTCTTAAATGTTAACTAGAATTTAGTTTATGTATTTAAACAAGTTAGTTTTAAAGTCAGAACCTTGTCTACAGTTATTCATTTGTAATTGTAGAGGTAATTATATAAGTTGAAATAATTAAAGGATGAATTATTTGCCTTTCATGATTATGTTAGTTATTGTAGCTCTTCCCTTGAACCAAATTTTTTTTAACAGGGATACATATGGTGTAACTAGCTAATCTATAATATTAGAACATAAACTATAAATGGAAACAATAATATTCATATCACCTAACTAACTAATCTCTATTTCCATTAATATCTAAAAACATATTATAGAAAAAATGAGATAGGTTTTTAATTACAAATTCATATATGATTGGCAAGTGTTAGATAGCTGCACACATAAATGACCTGACAATATCTGATCACTAATATATACAACATTACAACTAGACATTATTTGATCCCTATAGAAAGGTAAAGCTTCATATAAAACTAAGAATATATAGTTTTAGCATCCAAATATTCATTACTAAGTTAGCAATATTAGGATGGTGGGAATACAAATCAAAGGTTTCAAATATAACGATGGCAAGAAAACTCAAAATTATACGAGATAGACTAAATGAATTGGGGATCATACCAACATTAGAAGTATAATCACACAAAAATACATATATGAAGACTTGCCTATATCCAAAGATAAATTAGAGACTAATAATATTATATCCAATCATAGGTTTAATAGTGACTAAAAAATGGGCTGATCTCTAGAAACAAGAATTTTTTTGGGGATAGAAATCAATAGCAACATGGACAATAGGAAATTGAAATCCAATTTTTTTTCATAAAACAACAATAAAATTGAGACATATCAATACCATTTTTTGGGGATAAAAATAGATAGAAACATAGATAGAATGATATTTAAATTCAAATGTTTTACATAAACTATAATAAAATGGAGACACATCAATAACATTAGATATCTCAAAGCCCATGATTGTAGAGTGGTGGACAAGACACACAACACTGATCACACAAATTTTAAAAGACCTCTTGAAAGAACCAAAGTATGACATATCTCAGGAATTATGCCTTGGCATCACTTTTAACCAAGTTTGATTTCCTTTTCAATTCTAATAGCAAATGTCTCACCAAAACATGCAAGTAATGACTAGCAAGGGAAGGAAATAAACCCATAAGACTGGTTTACCATCATTTTTTGAGTTTAATTATTATGCTCATATTTTACTACCTTTGAATCCATTTTAAAGGGTAAATATGCTTGTTTCTACGCTAATTTTGCTTTCACATTCAAAAGATAGAAATGAGAAACTAAGAGATGGTCTAGGGTTAGAAGATACCCGGATATAGTCGTGCGCACCAAAATCAGACATTGGAAGGTACTCCTCTTTAGCTGTGGAGGAATGACACCTGTGAAGAAAAAGAGACTAAACACGAAGAAATGTTAGACGAAGAGATGGTGGGCTGTCAAGCAAACGCTTGATCCCTGAAGTACGAAGACTTCCTTAAGGGATATCAACCCACTAATAAAAAGTAGAATATTTGACTGAAGTAGAAATAATGAAAGACAGAATGAAAGAAAATAAAAGACAAAAAGCAAAATGCATACCTGATATGCAGCAAACTACTCTGCATAGTCGCCGGTGTTGGTCTCTGTGCCGGCGTCGGTCAGGGAAGGGAGCCAACATCGGTTAAAGTGCTGATGTCGGTAGGGGTAATGACCAGCGTTGATCGGGGCAACAGTTTTGGATAGGGTCTGATCAGGTCTGGACAGGTTCTTAGGATTTGCAAAAAGGTTAGATGTTTTTGTCTGAGGGTTCGAGAAGCTGGTTTAGGAGTCAGAGGGATTGTTTGGGGGTTTATGTGCAAGGGGTATGGGCAAAGTTACAGACTGTATATTCTACAGAGGGTGGATAGAGGTGATACGGGTGGAAGTAAGGTCGGGGCTATAGTCTGAATCTAAATCTAGGTAATGATAGCAATTAAAAACAATAACCAGAGATTAGAATAAAAACACAGAACAAATGCTTACCTGTTACACACTGAAGATAAAAGTCAGAGACATGATTGATGTTGTCGCTATGTTGTAGAAGTTCGATGTAGCAGACCTCTAGCATGATGACTGAAGTAGAATACCTGTACCAGAGAGAGAATGTGAGAGATTGATTGCAGATTAGTTGGATACAAGAATTGGTTGATCATTTGAATGAAGAGGTTTGCTGATTGATACGAAAGAAGGTCTGATAACTGATCGAGAAATGGATTAGCAACTGAATGGATAATGGATAATGGATAATGGATAATGGTTCCTACTTTTAGGTCGAGAATGCAGTGTTAAAGATAACTGACGTCAGTAGGACTGCTGATGTCAGTCGATAAGTAATTGACGTCGGTGACGTCGGCTGGGTTATGACCATCGTCGGCAGATGCAGAATGGGGATAAAGGCTAACTTTAGCTCTCTGCTCATTTTTACATGCTGCCAGGGTCAAGGCTTGTGGGAAAATGGTCGACAGGGGTTAAATAGGCGTGGAAAACTAAAATGGGGGTTAAGGGGAAGACGACAAGGGTTAGACACAATTACGGTGTCTACATTTGCCCCTTTTTGTCTTGTTGGTTGTTCTGGACGAACTGTAAGACAAAAATAGGAGTTGGTTACCCCAGGTGTGGGATAAAGTCAATTTTGTCTTGTTGGTTGTTCGAATGAACTGCAAGACAAAAACAAGAGGGTTGGTTGCCCCGATTATGGATGAGGTATTCCCCCTCAAAGCAGGAGTCGAGAGAAGGGAACCTAGAATTGGGTGCTAATTTGACAAAGATTGGATGAAAAAGGGGTGAAGATAGAGTGAGAACACTGCAAAAGTCATGATTGCACGTACACCACTTCATGAGGATGGTCAGGTCAAATTGTCACAGGTCGAGGGTCGAGGAGTGTCAAAATTGAAATAATCGGGCCCCAACCTTTAGTCATCTACTGATTGGGTTATTCAACCTAAGTTGAAGCTCTAATGGTCATCGTGTTCCAGGTATCCCAAGCTCAGGAAGTGCTCTTGAAAACATGAAAATGTCACAAGTAATGGGGATCAACCGACTTGCGATCCTATACTTGTGAAGGTCAAAAGTGTGCGCACACTTTTGCTAACCAATCATGAGGTAGCATACATGCAAAAACAACCAAGGCAAAAGTGCTTTGGAAGTAGTCACAGTTAGAGGAGATGGTCATGATCTCTAAGGTCTGGTGGTCGATGGATGGAGGCAAAAGTGATCTCAAGTGTGCCCCAGGGGGCCAAAATGACTTGTACTGGAGGGTTGATTGATTGAGGGCATGATTTTGGGGCAACATGAGGAAAAAAGGGGGTTTGAATGGTGCCAACGTCAGTGATAAAACTAATGTCAGAGACATAAAGGGACTGATGTCGATAGGGTATTGGCCGATGTTAGTGGTATAGGGCACACTGATGCTGACGTCGGCGGCCTGTCAAATCTGACAAAATTAGATTGGCAGCCGACCAGAAGTCATTTGTGATTTAGTTGACTGAGAGAAAAGAGCGCTGGAGCCAAGTGAGTGAAAGTGACACTAGG
Organism: Torreya grandis; assembly: GCA_037957365.1. Classification (NCBI taxonomy): domain Eukaryota; kingdom Viridiplantae; phylum Streptophyta; class Pinopsida; order Cupressales; family Taxaceae; genus Torreya; species Torreya grandis. Next base: position 4,145,510 of record JARHVA010000110.1, read on the forward strand.
TTGACCGAGGAGTAGTGTGAGGTGTCAAAGAAGCATTGGAGAGAGAGAGAGAGATGCGTGGAGAGAAATTGGAGGCTGTAGAGACGCATGTGGGCCAGGAGAAGCTTGACGTAGAAGTGATGGCAGAGGGCAGTAGAGGACCTGTGGGAGGTCCACCACTAGCAGCACCCATTGTGCCACCACACTAGTGACGTCGAGACGAGGTAGGAGGGTCTCTAAGCCCTATTTAGTTAGATGTTTGTTTTTATTTGTTTTGTGAAATTTTTGTGAATTGAGGTAGAAATTGAGGGGGGAGGGTACCTAAGAAGGTGGGGGAGGGATCTAGGATAGGTTAGGAGTTATTGAGAGGGTTTTGGGGGGGTTGGGGGGTAGAAATGGGGAAGCCCTAAATTTAGGGCTCACCCCGTTCAGCCTTGGGGCTGAACCAGTCACCGACATTAGCCAACCAGTGATCGGCATCGGTCACTAACATGCTGACGTTGGTCACTAAGTGACCGACGTTAGTTAAGTGAGTGCTGTCACTGGCATGCTAACCAATGTCAATGGCTACCTGATCAAAAGAGGGATGAAAAATGGTCAAGTCAAGGGTTCGAAGCTACACCAAGGGCTTCCCAGAGGTCAGGTCAGGCGTAGATGGTCAAATAGGTTGGTCAAAATAGAAAGAGGAGGGAAATTTTTAACATGAGATTGATTTGGGTGGATGCAGGCGAGGCAGACTCTGATGCTATGAGATCGACTACCGACATTGCTGCCGTGGATGCGTCGAGACATCATAGGGGAGGAGTGGGTGCAGATGAGCGTAGAAGGACTAGGCAGGTTGTGACGCTACTGTCGGGTGGCAAGGGATGTGAGCCTGATGGTGGCTCTGATCAAGCAGTGGGATCATTCCACCAACACCTTCCACTTGCCGATAGGAGAGATGACAATGACTGTAGAGGATGTATACTAGATTTTGTGGCTACCGGTACATGGAGCAGACTTATATGCATGCTCAAGAGAGGCACACGATATTTAGATGGTGACATTATTTGGAGAGCATGCTGCTGAGGTGAGTTATCACTCAGCCAGTTTTGCGTATGAGCCCCTTTACGCTGCAAATGAGGATGTACATTAGCTGGCGATCCTAATGATGATAAGCATCACGATTTATGTGCTGCTAGATGTAGAGGGAGGTAGGTTTCTAGTTGTTATGACCAAAGTTTTAATAGATATGATAGAGTGGCAGATAGTGTTCGCTTGGGCACCAGTCTTTTTGGCCCAGGTGTATAAAGAGCTGTGGGGCATTAGCAGGCAGCAGCGGTACAGCTTGTGTGTTAGCCATCTCCTGCATTGCTGGGCTTACGAGCACATCATGGTCACATGACCTCTCGACCTCCTAGTGGCGATACAGGCTGGCTTCAGGGTCAGATTCAGACGATGTCGTGAGGTGATGGCACAGACACAGGTGGATGGAGTGGTCAAGGATATTGACCACTACTGAGGGGTATTAGAGGCCTTGATCCCTACAAATATCATCTGGAGACCATATTTGGGGTATCCAGCATTTAGAGATCGGGGAGAGCAGCTTGTCAAGACTCAGAGCATGCGATGGGTTAGAGGTAGGTGAGCTGGTGAGCTTGAGAGGATCCCAGTAGAGAGAGTGCAGCACCAGTACAGGCTGCTATAGGATGTACCTCTCGCATTCCCATAGTATAGGCAGGATGATATAGAGGTGCCACTCCCACTGCCAGAGGAGACAGAGGGGCCAAATTTTGAGGAGTTGCCAGTAGGACCTAGGATAGCTGACCCAAGATGTTCAGAGGCCTACTCGACATGGTGGATAGGTCAGTATACAGGGGTACAGGTAGGACCACAGATTGATTGACAGGCAGTGGTTAGGGAGCAGGATGTGGCCTGACAGGAGAGAGATGCTGCCATCTAGGAGAGGGATGCAGCACGAGGATGAGTGACCATTTTGGAGAGTCAAGTCATAAGTTTGCAGGGGGAGATGGCAGGGTTGACAGGTTGAGTGGCTGCTTTGACAGGGCAGATCACTATTTTGTAGAGTCAGTTGGCCACAGCCCAGGCACAGGCATCAGTAGGAAGGGCTTGAGAGGGTAGGGCTCGATGCAGTATCCACCTCAGCAGCCAGCTTAGCAGCCCACATAGTTAGTGTCAGTGCAGCCAGAGTTTTCAAAGCCGTAGGGTTCAGTGCAGGGCATGACAGCAAGTCTGATGGGTCCACCATAAACTGTATCTCTAGTTAGATACAGTGATGCGCTCGATGAGATCACGTATTATGAGAGGGCCATCAGGGGGTTACCTCAGATAAAATGATACTCTGAGATGAGGGTAGAGTAGAGTAGACAGAGATCTATGTCTAGAGCGATGGCTTCTGGGTCTCGTAGACGACACAGATCAGAGGGGGGAGAGGATACAGCATCTTCCTGACCATCGCCACCACCACCACAGTCACAGCCTTGAGGGAAAATTATGATTTATATTTTTGATGTATATACCGACCTGCGAGCCGTTGATGCGAGATGTATGAGAGAGAGATAGAGGCACAGATTGTGTGATTGTATAAAACATTGTGTTATATATATATATATATATATATATATATATGATGTGATTTTGATCATGGATGTGTTATGAAAAATGTTATGGATGTGTTTATATGTTATTTTGATTTGATATATGTTTTGATATTATGTTTAGGATTATGATGCTAAGATTATGGTGTTTATATGATGATGGATGTATGATTAGGATTAATGATTAATATATGGATGAAAATGATTAATGTTAATGATTATGAAAATATGTGATTATTTGTGATGTGATTGGCAGGTGATGAAAGAACGTGATGGAAGAAATGCGATGAAGGAATGGCCGAGCTAACCCCAAAAGACCCCATGTCAACTGAGTGCTGCCTACATAGCCCCTGTCGTTAGGGCCTCAGGCCAATGTAGTTCTCCCTTCTAGGGAGGAAGAGTCAAAGGGATGGAATTGGTCTTGGTTGAGAATAAGGTCATGGTCAAAAGGAGGAAAGAAGGTTTGTCCATTAGAGAGACAAATAAATGAAGGTGGTCAAGCTAACCCCAGAAGATATTGTATCATCTGAGTGCTGCCTACATAGCCCTTGTGTGAAGGGCCTCAGACCAATGTAGTTCGAAACTAGGAGTCTGGGTGGTAGACAAGTGGTGAAAGTGGTCGATAGACTGGTCTTGGTCAAGGTCGAAATGATGAGGAGAAAAAAGATGTTACAGCCTTTTCCAAATGGTGTATTCTGTAACATTGGTGATGTGGTCTTTCATCCCTAGTAATTTTCCATAGTCGTGATGGACGTATGCTAAAAATGAATTAAGGTCTATTTATGCTTCAGCAAGTATTAGTTTATTCTTAACATAAATTGCGTCTGGTCGATAGTTTCCATGTGTATTGGTGTCCATAGAAACTAGTGTGAATAGGTTATGATGATGTGACAGGTCTGAAAATGTTGGGTTGGCTTGGTTGGTTTTGACAAGTGATGAAGTTGAATGTGACCAAAGTGTAGAAAAAGTGAAAGGCATATTGCTCTTTCATTGACAAGGACCAGAAATGACAGCATAGATAGGGGTTATTAGAACCAAGAGCCCCATTCATGCATGATGTCGTTGACCATATGTTGTGTTAGAGTGGTAATCGAATCACTTTGAAATTAAAGTGAGCTCGAAGTCCCTTGAGTTGGTGATACGAGGAGGATAGGGTAACCCTTTTTAGAGCAGAGATAACTTTGCCCCTTTTATAGGAGACCCTGAGACAACTACAAGCCAAGTCCATGATTTTTTTTTTTGGGCGCAGACTGATCAATGCGGGAAGTCTACATAGAGATGTCATTTGCTTGGTGGTCATTTGCAAAGTTGATCAATGCAGGAAGCTACTAAGAAAGATTGATGTTGGTAGCAAGAGTTAATCATAGCCATCCTTCGAGGGAGTGGTCCATATTTTGCTTTATATATTAGGGCTTTGAATAGCTATCCTTCGAGGGAGCAGTCTATTAGCTACAACAATGATAGTACAACTATCCTTCGAGGGAGCAATCTGCCTTTTGGTGCGATTTGGTGACCTTGGATATTTTTGACATCTTGATTTGTTTTGACAGAAATGTGAGTCATAGACCAAAATATAGAAGGTCAAGGGTTCCCTTTTATTAGGACAAAGCATCCATACTGTATAAAAGGGGTATATAGAATTTTGTTAAGGGGAGTAGGGTTGAAAGGAATGAGGACTAAGAGGACAGGGATTGCTCAAGGGACGAGCTCAAGATAAATGTCAAGTGGATGAGTACTCGACTAACAGTAAAATGGTCACAGATGCAATGCATTAAGAGGCTCAGGTTCTGGTCGTTCGTCGAGACAAGACAAATGATACGTCCCTGATCCATACTTGTGCATGATAATGAAAGGTCTGAGCCAATTAGAGGCAAACTTGCCTCATTTACTTCACTCCATATTGGTCATGTGCTGATTCTCTTTGAGGACGAGGTCTCTGATATTGAAATCTCGTTCTCGCAAATTTTTGTCATAGGCTCGCTTGATGAGATGTTGATAGACATGGAGATGGTTGAGGGCAACAAGACGGCGCTCGTCAAGTAACTCAAGTTGAGCTAAGTGATCTTGATGAAAGTCATCATTAGAAATAGTGTCATGCAGAGAGATGTGGAGAGACAGGATCTGTACTTTGAGAGGTAGGACAGCCTCTGTTTCATACATGAGAGAGAAAGGGGTAGCACCTGTGGAGGTTTGAATGCTAGTGTGGTAGGCCCACAAAGTGAAGGTAATGTGAATATGCCAATCCCTTCCAGTGTCACTGACCACCTTCATGAGAATTTTAGTCAAGATTTTGTTGGAAGCCTCAGCCTGCCCATTTGCTTGTGGGTAGTAAGGCGAAGAGAAACTGAGCTTGATGCCAAATGAGTCATAGAGTTTTTGGACAGTCTTGTTTTTTAAGGACTTACCATTATCAGTGATGATTTTATGAGGGACACCAAAGTAGCAGATGATGTGGCTGCTGATGAAGTTTACAATCTTGTTGGCTTTTGTGGAGATGAGAGGAATGGCTTCCACCCACTTCGTGAAATACTCGGTGGTAGTGATGATGGATTGATGATGAAGAGACGAATGAGGGTTAATCTCACCGATGAGATCTATGCCCCATTGAGAAAAAGGCCAGAAATCCTGAGTGACTTGTAAGGCGTGACTAGGAAGATGAAGCAAGTTAGAGTGCTGTTGACACTTGATGCAATGCCGAACATAGTCGCTACAATCTTGATGAAGGGTGGACCAATAATAGCCCAGATGAAGGATGCACTTGGCAACCGAGTTCCCACTGAAATGTCTACCACAAATCCCATCGTGGACTTGCTTAATGGCCTGAGATGCTTCAGTGGAGGTGAGACAGTGAAGAAGGAGGCCGTCGAAGCCTCGCTTATAGAGAAGACCCCTAGCATGGTACAGCAAACAGTACGCTTGATAAAAGTTCATCACGCATTGTTAGAGAGGTTGGGAGCAATGACAGATAAAGATAAGAAGTCCACAAGTTGCTTATACCAAACATCTCGTGGGCTAGAGTCTATGGTGTTGACATGATTAATGTTAGGAGAGATATAGGAAGGCAATGGCATATGATGTACCATGACAAAAAGTCTGGATGCAGATGAGGAAGATGGGATATGGGAAGCGAGAGAAGCCATGGTGTTAGCAAACTTATTTGTGGATCGAGGAACAGTCTGCAAGAGGTAATGGTCAAAAGATGCAAGGAGAATGTCAGCACGATTTTTTTACCTTTGCAAAATTTCATTTTTACAGAGGTATGAACCGTTGACCTGATTGATGACAAGCTGCGAGTCGCTGAGGATGTTGATGGACTTGATGCTGAGAGAGAGGGCAGTCTGAAGTCCCAAAATTAAGGCCTCATATTCAACCATATTATTGGTACAATTAAAGTCGAGCTTGAAAGACAAAGGCATGGGCTCACCATCGAGTGGGATGAGAATGACTCCCGCACCCCCACCAAGTTGACATTTGGAGCCATCGAAGAACATGGTCATTTGGTAGACAGTGTCATCGGTGGAAAGTGCAACGATAGACTCGTCAGGAAACTCGCACTGTGAAGGTCGATTGTTGGGAAGAGGGGCATCTGCCAGTTGATCAGTAATGGCTTTCCCCTTGATAGATTTCTGCTAGATGAATTCAAGGTCGAACTTAGCAAGTGGCATGAGCCATCGAGCCATATGTTGATGTGGATATGGCTTGGAGTGCATAAACTTAAGAGGGTCAATGTGAGTGATGACAAAGGTTTTGTGGTTAAGAAGATAGTGGCAGAGCTTGGTAGCAGCAAAGACTAATGCCAAATAGAGTTTCTTGATATGAGTATACCGAGTTTCATAGTTGACCAGTGTTTGGCTGATATAGTAGACCGCTTGCTCACAGTGATGCTCATCTCGGTGCGCGATCATGGCACCTAATGAATGGTTGGTGATAAAGATATAAAGGTAGAAGGGTTGATCGTCTTTAGGTGGAATGAGGACTGGTGGAGAGACCAGATAGCATTTAAGGGCTTCAAAAGCCTCTTGACAGCCCTTATCCCATGTAAAAGAGACAACCTTCTTAAGGAGATGATGAAAAGGTTGGCAGTGGTCAGAAAGCTGTGAGATGAAACGATGAATGTACTGGAGCTTCCCTTGTAGACTGCGAAGCTGCTTGAGATTGGTCAGGGGTGGCATCTCAAGGATAGCGCAGATCTTGGAGGGATCTATCTTGATGCCATGAAAAGAAACGATAAAGCTGAGAAGCTTGCCAGAGAGGACCCCAAAGACACATTTCTTGGGGTTAAGGCGGATTTTGTATTGAAGAAGGCGAGAGAAGATGATTTTGAGAATGTTCAAATGGTCACGGTGAAGCTTGGACTTGCCGAGAAGGTTGTCCACATAGTCCTCCATGATTTTATGGAGGAGATCATGGAAAATGTAGGTCATGGCATGCTAATATGTGGCGTCTGCATTCTTCAAGCTGAAAGGCATGACTCGATAGTAGAAAGTCCCCCATGGGGTAATGAAAGTGGTCTTGTGCTGATCTTCCGGAGCAATCAAGATTTGATTGTATCCTAAAAACCCATCCATGAGAGATAGCATCTCATGGCCGGCCATGAGATCAACAAGCTGGTCAATGTTAGGAAGAGGAAAGTCATCTTTGGGACAAGCTAGGTTAAGGTCAAATAGTCTGTGTAGATCTGGATCCCCCCAGTCGCCTTGGTGACTGGGATGATGTTAGAGACCCACTGCGGATAATCAATGGGCTGGATGAAGGAGATAGAAAGGAGGCACTGAAGCTCCTCTTTGATAAGGAGGGCAATGCGAGGATGCATCTTTTGAAGCTTTTGCCTAACAGGCTTAGCCTCTGGTTTGGTGACAATGTTATGGGTAGCAATGGTGGGGTCGATGCCAGGCATGTCACGGTAGGTCCAGGCAAAGGCCTTGCTATGGTCTGAGAGAAACTGGGTATAGTCAAGCTACTCCTGAGCGTCTAAAGATTGTCCAATATTTAAGACGTGAGGAACATTAGAAGAAGGGAGGTTGATGTCAATGGTTGATTTATTTAACATAACCTGGATCTCAGAAAGGAGAGAGCGCTGGATGAAAGAGTCATCGGCACCCATGTAGGAAAGAATGGCGTCATCGTCAATGCAGTGGACAGTGTGAATGGTTGCCGACTCATCTTCTACCATGCTAAGAAAATGAGAGGGAGAGACCTGGACACCCCATTGAGTTGATAAGTCAAGGGTTCCAGGTGGATGGTGTTTATGGAAAAAAAAACTAGGAGGGATGGAAACCATCGACTCCGTAGGTGAAGGAAGAGGAATGGGTGAGCCTGGAGGAGATTGGTCAATGGTTGGTTCAGGACAAAGGTCTGTAGGGGTCTAAGTGGGGTCATGATATCCCAGGCCATACTATTTCTTGGCATCGTCATCGTTGAGTGGTTTGATGGGCTGATGGGAGCCCTGCTCATAGCATCCAAAGCCAAAACCCTTCCATGCACACCTGTAAAGGTAAATGTGTGCAAAGGCGGGGTTGCCAAGAAATGAGAAGTCTGTTGTAAAAGGTTGAGGTGAAGAAAGAGGATTACAATCAGTAGGAGCTTGATCAAGCCCCCCATAGACAAGGTTGGTTTGGAGGTGAGGAGGACCATAATGATCATCCCGATCCGATGGTCGTAACTAGGTCTGTGATAAAGGCGTCCATACTCTTGTGGAGTTTGGAACATGTCTAAGGCCAGCAAGTGATATTCCCCTAGTGAAAGTATTTGGAAGATGTCTTCCATGGGATCTGTGGTCATCGCTTGAAGGGGAGGTGTGAGGGCGACCGCCGGTTACGAACTGGTTGAAGCTTCCATAGATGGAGGTAGTGCTAGGGTTGATGGCTTGATAGGAATGAGAACATCATTTGGATGGTAGGTGGTGTTACAAGTTTTGAAGGGTGAAGGGTCAGTAGGAATGGTATGGACTTGCCCATCGTGCTCAAATTTAACACAATGGTGTAGGGTGGAGGGGACACAAGCCATGGCGTGGATCCAGGGTCGGCCTAGCAAGATGTTGTATTGAAACTCTCCTTTGATGATATAGAAGAGCTCTGAGACTGTGCATGGACCAATGTGAATGTGAAGGATGACTGTGCCAATGGTCGTGGCAGTGGTGTCATTAAAGGAACACAAGATTGCGTCAGTTTTGGAGATGCAATTCTTAGGAAGAGCCAACTATTCAAAGGCATGGGTGGAGATAATGTTGATGCTAGCACCTCCATCGATCATAACACATTTAATGCGTGTTCGATCAACATAGGCAGTGATGAAGAGAGCGGTGTCCTGATCTTCTGTGTTGGATGTGGGAATCTCAGAATCGCTGAATGTGATGGAGGCAATAGGGGCTAAAGAGTGGACAAGGGCAGCAAGTGGTTGGGGGTCCTCGAGTTGAACCTCCGCTCCCTGTAGGGCTCTAATGAGGGCTTAACGATGCTGGGGTGAGGTTTGGATGAGGTCATAAAGGGACATCTTCACAGGCATCTGGTGAAGTTGTTTCAACATAGAGTCATGAATTGCCCCTGAAGAGGAAGAAAAAGAGGGTTGAGGCATGCCAAGGATAGAAATCTTAGGCTTGGATGGTTGAGGTGGCTAGATAAAAGGGTAGGTCCAAGGAATGGAAGCTTTTTCCTTTGCCTTGTCCTTTTATGACCTGGTGGTTATGTGAATGGTATTGATTTTAAAGATAGGGGTTGAAGGAGATGAAGGGGTCGTGGTCTGCTGATGAGATGTTGATGGGTCTGAAGAGGTCAGAGGGTTATGAGAAGGAGTCAGGGGTCGGTCGAGAGTGTCCTCAAATAGAAGAGTGTCTTTCTCCAGATAGCAGTGAATGATGGTCTTGAGGGCACATCAAGTCTTGGTATTGTGTCTTGGCATACGATGATATAATCAAATCTTCATGTCGTCGAACTAGGAAGGCTTAGACCCGAGAGGTTGGAAAGGCCTGATGGGTGGAAGGGTTATGTTGGAAGTCTTCAAAAGTCAATGCAAGATCAAAGAGTATGAGCCCACTAAAGGGTCTGTGCTCATCGATGTGTGCGATACTGGTGACTTTTACTTGGGTGGAGTCGGAGGAGGCTTCTGTACCACCTTTTAGATTGATGGTGCAGTGACAAGTGGAGACAGTACTTTCTTCATGAGAGGTACCACCCTTTTGGGAGAGGGTAGGCTAGCGGTAGGCAAAGGAAGCAAAGGAGGTAACTAGTTTTGATTAAAATTCAGAGTGGGAAGGACTCTGGTAAGGGTCGAAGGATGGGGGCCCAAAATGGAGGGCAATGATGACGGAAGAGGAGGCATTCACCTCTGTGGTTTAGCAGTCTTCTATGACTTGGGTTGAAGACTACTATTGGTCGAGGTCTAGTCTAGGTCCACCTTCACTTGCGAATGAGTGAGGTTGGAGACAGGGCGAACGCCAAGTGACTTGATAGGTTTAGATGGGGTAGATGCGGGTTTTGGTTTTGATGGGGTTGGTTGAGGCTTAGAAATGGGAGTCTAGTTTTTGTTAAAGGTCTTGGGAGATTTCACCATGGGAGGATTAGCTGCATGAGACGAGAGGGCACGGGCATGTTGAAGAGCCGTGAGATGCTCCCACAATCTCTAATGCTCCACTTTCCTAGAAGGGAGAAGTACGAGTTTCTCCACTAGTCGAGAAAATGGCTGAGAAGATGTGGGATGAGGTTTGGGTTCTTGAGAAGATGTGGAAAGTTGTGGTGAAGATGAGACTGGTGTAGCGGTTTCAAACCCAAGGCATGATGGAGTCATGACAGGTTCATCTGTGGTTGGAGATGAAGGAGAGGTAGGTTCTTCCCTGGGTGGAGAAGAAATCAGAGAATGACGCTCCTCAAGCGGGTAAAGAGCAGGGATGATTGTGCCCTCCACTTGCGATTGAGGAGTAGGAAGGGTTAGGTCTTCCATGGGCAGCATGAAGGAGGATGGTGAAACTGGCGGTGCTGGTAAGGTCGAGGCATCCTCCAAGATGAGAGAGGTTGATGGAGAACTAACCGGAGAAAGAGGTTCGTCCACATGTGATGGATTGATGGATGGACTCACCTCTTGAGGTTGGTTGGAAATGAAGGGCGAGACCGTATTGACTATTCGTATATTATGTTCGTGAATGTTGTCAGTCAAGGTCTGGATATTGTTCTGAGTTGGTGGATGATTGGGGAATGGTTGCTTGAAGATGTCGATGCCCTGATTAGGTGGCACATTGGGATTGTCGAGGATGAGGTCACCCTTTTCTAGCATGTCTTGGATGATGTTTTAAAGGATTTTACAGTTGCCCGTGTCATGTCCTTTAACATGGTGGTAGTTACAAAAGTAATTTTACCTATACCACGCAGGGATGGCACGTGAGGGATCAAATTATGGAGGTGGTCAGATCTGGGGGAGATTGAGGACCCCTTGTTTGAGGAGTTTTTCTAGCACAAACGCGTATGATTCTCTGAGTGGAGTATACTGTCGCTGTATGTATCTCTACTGAAATTGGCAGGTGGCACTCTAAGATGTGGATGGCTCAGGATGATTAGTTGAAGGCAAAGAGGAGGAAGATCTAATGACCACAACATTTACTGAAGCTTTAGATTTAGGATTGGATGAGGAAGGCTTAGAAGAGGGGTCATTGGTCTTGGAGTTGGGATTCTTGCTCTGTAACTTGACTTTATTCTCCTCGATGGCACGTAACTCAAGTTTACGGGCCATCGTGAAGGCTTCATCAAAAGTGCAAAAGGTTTGAACCTTTAAGGTGGAAGAAATATGTCTGGCGCAGGCTTGGGAGAAAAGTTCAATAAGTTCAGGTTGGGGTAAAGAAAAAGAGATTTGATTGATAAGGCCCCTCCATTGAGCAATGAAATCAGCAATGGATTCATCCTCAAATTGGTGGATAGAATAGAGGTCTGTGATTGAGACCTTCTTGGTGATGTTGATAGAGAAATGATCGAGGAAAAGCTGGGCCAGCTGAGTGAACGTGAAGAGGGAATGGCTGGTAAGGGAGCTGTACCAGTCAAGTGCAGCACCTGAGAGAGACATAGGAAACGTGCATAAAAGCAATGCATTGTCATGGGCGATAAGGTAACAGGCATGTCTGAATGCCCGTAAGTGCTGTTGTGGGTCCTCCTTGCTTTGAAAATGAGAAAACTTAGGAAGTTCCCACTAGCTGGGATATGGTCGGATCGATACGGAAGGATGGATGGGCTCGTTGCAAATTTATTCATATGAGAGAGTATTGCGTGAGCCAGAAATGGAGGTCTCTAGGCTGGACATCTTGTCCATCAGCATTTTGATGATATCTACTGACAGATTGGCGGGTGGAGTGCCCCCTAGATTTTAAGGCACTTGAAAGAGGCTAGAAGAGGTATACGACGTAGTCGGTTGTACCAGTAAGGGCGCAACGTACGGATGACTAGTCGTAGGGATAGAAGAGAAGACTAAGGATGGTTGGGTAGAAGGCACGGCTAGGCTCGATGTTGCCATGGGGGGTTGGTTAGTGGTAACATGGGCCAATGGATAGGTAGCCACCCTGGTGTTGATAGGGGTCAGGGTAGGCGAAATAGAGATGACCAGATTCTGAAAGGGGGTAGAAAGTGGTTGAGTGGGCTGAGGTTGATAGGGGCCGAAACCCTGGTGGAAGTGGGCCCAAAGATGGAGGGAGAGGCCACACTTGGATGGTTGGTCAAAGGCTGGTCATTGGTCGAGGCAATAGCCTGGGTGTCAAAAGGTTGAACTACGAACGCTGTTGATACGGCTACAGTTTTGAGAAGAGAGGTTGGCATTCCATAGATTGGATTGCCCAAGGTGTCTCACATTTGGCTATTCGCGAGATAGTGCTGCAAGGCTTTGACATTGAGGTCTAAGAATCGTGCAAAATCTTGGTCCCCTTCTGGGACAATAGGTGTCTGGGTCGGGGATGGTCTAGTAGGAGTTCTTTCAGTCTCTGAGTGGAACTCCATTATAGGACTGGTTATGGACGGGGTAGATAAAAGCGGGTGATGCCTCGCATGATCGACTAGAGCCTTGGCTTGACTATGAGTCAGAACCATTCAAGGCAAGAAAGAACGTCCTCACAAGCTCAAACAAGCAAATAAGAATAGAAAAGATGAACACAAGCAGATCCTAAAACCCTAGGAGTAAATTATTAGGATTATAGTGGCTTATGCCTTAGAATGTGTGTAGAGGAAGATTGGCTTTTGAGTCGGGTCCTAGAAGAAGTAATCTATGGATGGTTTCTGGTTAGTTATGGTGCTCAAGAAGTCTGTGTTAGGTTTCATACAAGGCCTGGTGCTAAGGAGCAAGCTCCCCTCACTTCACAAGTTTAGTGATAAGTTGGGCCCGCTTAGCCAAAATATACTTCCCCTAGAGATTAGACTCTGCCAGAGAACAGAGTGGGCTTTCCCCTTGGTGATGAAATCCAAGTAGGATCACCGGGACGGGTAAGGTATCCACTGGGGGATGAAATCCCAGTCGGGCCTTGTCTTAGGTAAGTTAAGATGTTTGTTTTGTGCAAGTGGTTTGGTCGTGTAACATCAAGTGGACTAGATTAATTCAATATGCGTTTACTAATTACTAAGTGTGGTCTAAGAAATGCAAGTAAATAGAAATGAAAGTTCAACGTATTTTAAGCCCAAGTCGAAATGTTTGTTCGTATGAAGACGAATGGAGAAAGAGTCGAAGAATATGAGTTTTGACTAGTCTAGAAGTGTAAGAAAGAAAAGAAAAGTTCATTTTATTCCTGCTTATGATGTCGTTTAGAAGAGACGAAAGAGGCGAAAAGGAAGGAACTTAATGCACCTATATGAACAAAAGAAAGAAAGAACCCAAGGAAGGCCCTAGGGTCCCACCGGGCATGCCATAATGTTTCTACGCTAATTTCACTTTCACATTCAAAAGATAGAAATGAGAAACTAAGAGATGGTCTAGGGTTAGAAGATACCCGGATATAGTCATGCGCACTAAAATCAGACGTTGGAAGGTACTCCTCTTTGGCTTTGGAGGAATGACACCTGCGAAGAAAAAGAGACTAAACACGAAAAAATGTTAGACGAAGAGACGGTGGGCTGTCAAGCAAATGCTTGATCCCTGAAGTACGAAGACTTCCTTAAGGGATATCAACCCACTAATAAAAAGCAGAATATTTGACTAAAGTAGAAATAATGAAAGACATAATGAAAGCAAATAAAAGACAAAAAGCAGAATGTGTACCTGATATGCAGCAAACTACTCTACACAGTCACCGGTGTCGGTCTCTGTGCCGGCGTCGGTCAAGGAAGGGAGCCGACGTCGGTTAAAGTGCTGACGTCGGTAGGGGTAATGACCAGCGTCGGTCGGGGCAACAGTTTTGGATAGGGTCTGATCAGTTTTGGACAGGTTCTTAGGATTTGCAGAAAGGTCAGATGTTTTTGTTTGAGGGTTCGGGAAGCCAGTTTAGGAGTCAGAAGGATTGTTTGGGGGTTTATGTGCAAGGAGTATGGGCAAAGTTACAGACTGTATATTCTGTAGAGGGTGGATAGAGGTGATACGGGTGGAAGTAAGGTTGGGGCTATAGTCTGAATCTAAATCTGGGTAATGATAGCAATTAAAAACAATAACCAGAGATCAAAATAAAAACACAGAACAAATGCTTACCTGTTATGCACTGAAGATAAAAGTTAGAGACATGATTGATGTTGTTGTGTCACAAAAGTTTGATGTAGCAGACCTCTAGCAAGATGACTGAAGTAGAATACCTGTACTGGAGAGAGAATGCGGGAGATTGATTGCAGATTGGTTAGATGCAAGAATTGGTTGATCATTTGAATGAAGAGGTTTGTTGATTGATACGAAGTAAGGTCCGATAACCGATCGAGAAATGGATTGGCAACCGAATGGATAACGGATAACGGATAATGGTTCCTGTGTTCAGGTTGAGAATGCAATGTTAAAGATAATCGACGTCAGCAGGATTGCTAACATCGGCCGATAAGTAACCAATGTCGGCGACGTCGGCCGGGTTATGACCATCGTCGACAGATGCAGAATGGGGACAAAGGCTAACTTTAGCTCTCTGCTCATTTTTACATGCTGCCAGGGTCAAGGCTTGTGGGAAAATGGTCGACAGGGGTTAAATAGGCATGGAAAACTAAAATGGGGGTTAAGGGGAAGATGACAAGGGTTAGACACAATTACGGTGTCTACAATGCTTTCATTTGATATACATTTACAAATTCACTGGTAAGTAAAATTTTGAATAAAAATTCTACCTCACTTCAATGGGAGTTTCCTTTGTTATTGCTCTCACAAGGAAAGAAGAGCATTGTCAAAGACTTTTCAAGTATAACATGTTGATGAGTAGAATATTTTGTATTTTTCCCATTTTATTTGTTAGATTTTATTACTATGGTCATCTTTTAAAGCCTATTCATAACATTATGCAAATTTTGAGATGAAAGCATTGTAGCTGATAATAAATCTCAATTATGAAATGAATTGTAAATCATATTTTGAGTTTTACCTTTTCCTGACTGCCATCCAGAGGTTTTAGTTTAAATTCTAGTTGTGATTATTGTAAAATGTTTAATACCTCACTTGAACATGCTATCTTCCAAAAATAAATATAATTTGCATTATTATATCTCACAGGGGAAGAAATTAATAAAGAAACAAGTAAATTTTAATTGCAAAAATATATTATTTTAAGTGTGAGTAGTAAAGTACACTATTATTTTGTTATAGTAACTTAGGACTATGAACAAGTGATCTATATGTACCAAACCTTAATTAATGATAAAATAACATTTTTTAGGGTAGGGTATTGAAAGTAAATAATGATCATAATGCATATGCAAATAGGTTATTTGCTAAAAAAAATAGGGATGATGAATAAAGTCTAATACTATTCTGCTTCTAAGAGAAATTACAACAATTAGTTATGCCTTATTCTAAAATTAAATCCAAGAAAGAAAACTATACAGACACTAATAGATAGATCACACCATATTGATGAAAATAGTTCTTTGGTTGGACATGCTATCTTCCAAAACTAAATATAAGTTGCATTATTATATCTCATAGGGGAAGAAATTGATAAAGAAACAAGAAAATTTTGATTGTAGAAACAAATTTTATTAAGTGTGAGTAGTAAATTACACTATTATTTTGTTATAGTAGCTTAAGACTATGAAAAAGTGATCTATATGTACAAAACCTTAATTACTGATAAAGGAACATTTTTTTAAGGTAGGATATTTGAAGTAAATAATGATCATAATGCTGATGCAACTAGGTTATCTTCTAAAAAGAAACATAGATGATGAAGAATGTCTGATACTATTATGCTTCCAAGAGAAATTATAATGCTTAGTTATGCCTTGTTCTAAAATTAAATCCAAGAAAAAAAACTATACAGACAATAATAGATATATCACACCCTACTCATGGAAATAGTTATTTGGTTGGACATGCTATATTACAAAACTAAATACAAGTTTCATTATTATATCTCATAGGGGAAATTTTGATAAAGAAACAAGTAACTTTTTATTATCAAAATAGATTGTTTTAAGTGTGATTAGTAAAGTACACTATTGCTTTGTTGCAATAGCTTAGGACTATGAACAAGTGATCTATATGTATAAAACCTTACTTAATGACAAAGGAACATTTTTTAGGGAAGGGTATTGGAAGGAAATAATGATCATATTGCTGATGCAACTGGGTTATCTGCTAAAAAGAAATAGGGATGATGAATAAGATTTGATACTATTCTACTTCTAGGAGAAATTACAACACTTAATTATGACTTATTCTAAAATTAAATCCAAGAAAGCAAACTATACAGATGCTAACAGATAGATCACACCCTACTCATGGAAATAGTTATTTGGTTGGACATGCTATCTTCCAAAACTAAATATAAGTTACATTATTATATCTCATAAGGGAATAAATTGATAAAGAAATAAGAAAATTTTGATTTTAGAAATAGATTTTTTTAAGTGTGAGTAGTAAAGTACATTGTTGTTTTGTTACAATGGCTTAGGATTGTGAATAAGTGATCTATATGTACAAAACCTTAATTACTAATAAAGGAATGTTTTTTAGGGTAGGGTATTGGAAATAAATAATGATCATAATGATGATACAACTGGGTTATCTGCTAAACATAAATAGGGATGAAGAAGAAATTCTAATACTGTTCTACTTCCAGGAGAAATTGTAACACTTAGTTATGCCTTATTCTAAAAGTAAATCCAACAAAGCAAACTATATAGACATTAAAAAATAGATCACACCCTACTCATGGAGATATTTCTTTGGTTGGACATGATATCTTCCAAAACTAAATATAATTTGCATTATTATATCTCACAGGGGAAAATTTTGATAAAGAAACAAGTAAATTTTGATTGTAGAAACAATTTTTTTTAAGTGTGAGTAGTAAAGTACACTATTGTTTTGTTGTAGTAGCTTAAGACTATGAACAAGTGATATATATAACCTTAATTAATAACAAAGGAACATTTTTTAGGGTAGGGTATTCGAAGGAAATAATCACCATAATGCTGATGCAACTAGGTTATCTGCTAAAAATAAATAGGGATGACAAAGAAAGTTTGATACCATTCAGCTTCCAGGAGAAATTAAAACACTTAGTTATGCCTTATTCTAAAAGTAAATCTAGGAAATCAAACTATATAGACACTAATAGATAGATCACACCATACTCATGGAAATAGTTCTTTGGTTGGAGAACGTGCCAATAGAGTAATTGATGGCTCCTTTGATGTAGGCTATCTTAGTAGTTTGATAGTTGGTGATAACTAATATATTATTATAAGGAGTGGTATTTAAACCAGGTCTATCAATCCCTCCATCACCAAATAAGACATTTCCCCAAAAGTAAAAAAACAAAAAAAAGTAATTAAATAATTTTACACACCTACAAAATCTAGAGTTATATCTAATTTTTTCTAACATTGTATCCTAATAGTATGCATAAGTTTAAACACAAAAATCCTATAGTCATATAAATTATATACAAAATAAAAAAATTCATGATTAAACATTTGTAGACATGTTTATTGTAGATATTAAAATATGGGATTAAGTACTTCAATCTTGACACATATTTACCACACATTACTTGAGTAGATAAACAAAGTCCTAAACCTCCATTCTCTAACACTGACATGCAAGCTTATAAGTTTGACCCTTCTATTTTAAAAATAGTGATGTGTGAGAGTAATTCAAATTTGAGATGAAGATTTGAAGATAAATGGATAAATTTTTATGCAATGTCCTAACAATGAATGTATATCATGTTTTGTTAGGAAGGTCATGGGAGTATGACCATAAGATGTTGTATGATGAGAGAGCAAATATGTAGAAGTGGAAAAGGATAGATGAATTTATATTCTAAGTTCATTTAAGGAGAAGGATAGAGAGGTTGCACACCAAATCCATTTGGTCACACACAAAGTTAAGGAGGACTTTCAAAAGGAAGTGAACGCAATGTGTGCAAAGGTGAAGAATGATATCGCATAGAGGAAGTAAAGTGAGGGTATGAATCATGGGAATTCCAAAGTGATCTTAGTGAATAGTGTCATAGTGAAGTATAAACTTATATTTCACATGGTAGATAGAGGATGTTGACCTAAGGAGAATGAGAGTTAGCACAAAAGTGATGAGAAAATATATAGGTGGAGGAGAATTGTTTTTAACAAAGATTATCAAACTTACGAACTAAAAGGTAGAAATAATTCCATTGGTGCAAGAGTGCACCAAGGCTTGATCTATGAGGAGATTTTGAGGGATTATTTTTTTGTGTTGGATAAGTGTACTATGGGTAGTTTATACATTTTTATGTTGGAAGATGGGCTCATATTTATAATGAAGAGGCTTAAAGAAGGAAATGCTCAGAGATTGGAATATTTTCAAGCAAAATTGGAAGGTATAGACCATATTTTCCATCCCAACATAGTTAATCTTAAATCGTACTACTAGTTTGTAGAGGAGAAAGTATTCATATATATATATATATATATATATATATATATATATATATATATATATATATATATATATATATATATATATATATGGCACCTTAGCCCATGGACTGCATCATACTATCCTAATTCCTTGTTCTAATTACTAGTGTGAAATAAAAATTTCCCTTCAAAATGTATCTCATTGTAAGTTATTTGTATAACTAATAAAGCTTGGGGGAATATATATTAATGATCATCATGTTTATTGTATGGTAGATTATTTGTCCTACTAGATGATACTAAGAAATATTTTTTATACACCTCTATTATGGTCTATGTGCCTAAAAAATGCAAAATCATATTTATAAAGGTTTGACATACATTCACGAGTGTATCCTTTGAAAATATCTTAATGGAGATGTAAATCCCACAAATATGATTTTGGGATTCAGCATGAAACCGTGTATAGAAAATTTTTATTTGGGTTACATTGCATGTTTTACAAGAGCTCTATCAACTAGGTGGTATGTGATGAATGGAATTGGACATTTAGATAAAAAGGTAGCATTGGAGACATAATCTGGTAGTGTCCCTCTAGTTATCATGACAACTGAAGGAATATTAATGAGGAAGATCTTAATATCTTAAAACCCACACAAAATTTGGATCTGTATTCCTTTGAAAACATTCTTTTGGAAATATTTTCTAGTTAGTCTCCTACTATTCAAGTTACTTCTGCTGATATGGACGTGGTAAAGGTGCGTTCAAGTTTGCATTGAGGAGAAGAAGCATTTTCCAAATATTTTTGACACTATCTTAGTGGAAGAATTACATAGGTAAGATAAAATTTTAGGCATGTTCAAAATTAATTTGAGTTTTGTTTGAGGGTCTCCTAACATGAACGTGGAAGTCATCTATGAAGCATGTTTCAGAGTTGTTGGACAAAGTTAGAGATCCTAATAAAAATATCAATCCCATTTAATATCCTCTCCATCTATTTTAGTTGTATACCCTAACCAAAATGCAAGTTATAATAACTAATAATTTGAATTTAGCTAGTCATGTTGGTACCAATCAGTATGATTTTTGAGTTGTGATAGATTTTTCAAAGGATTAGTCCAAAATATTCATAATCATATTAAGGTAATATGGGGATACCAAGTTGGAATTTTGAGTTCATTCATTGTACGTAGTATGATGGGTATAATACATTTGTTGTATCACTGAGTTGATATATTCCTCTAAAATAATTTTACCTATAGAGAATCTATGATCCACCTTTACAACCCAAGGAAAAATTGTATACTTTTAATGTGTTAAAAGTCTTAAAACTTGGTTTTAAACATGTTATATGAGATAATATTATGGTCTCTATTAGAGGTAAATCAAGAACAGAGCCACTATTATTTAGTTTTAAAATCTAAAATAATTCTCAAGATGTTTTACTTCATGCATAATACAGATTATGAAGATCCCTTTTTGTAAAAGACTAGAAATTTATATCAAATCATTTGCCTTTTATTTTTATACCTCATTTTCATACATTTTTTTTTATAGATAGATCTCCACACCCTATTCAAAATCTCTACTTGGGATCTTTCTTACATAATTTGGTACAGCTAGTTTAAAATCAAATGGAATATCTGGCATAGGCTCAAGATGATATAATTAAACCATCAAAATACCATATTGGAAAAAATTAACCTCTAATATTCTTGTGTAAATACTTGTAGCTACCCTCTCTTGACTACAAAGATCAAGGAAATAGACAAAACTTCATCTATTCAAGTGGCTAAAAAACATGGTTTCACATTCTAAGGCTCTTGGGTATACCAAAATCTTCAAATTTATTTTAGTTTGAATAGAAATACATGTATACATACAAATCCTCTCCCATTCACAATCAATTACACTTCAATTTCTTAAATGTCAATTAGAATTTAGTTTATGTATAAAAAGGAGTTAGTTTTAGATTTAGAACCTTGTATACATTTATTCATTTGTAATTATAGGGGTAATTATTCATTTGTAATTGTAGGGGTAATGGAGGGATGAATTCTCTGCCTTTATAGTTATTGTATCTCCTTTGAACCAAAAGGTTATTAACAGTGATACATATGGTGTAACTAGCAAATCTGTAATATTAGAACATAAACTATGGATGGAAACAAAAATATTCATATCACATAACAAACTAAGCTCTATTTCCATTAATATTTGAAAACATATTACAAATAAATGAGATAAGTTTCCGATTATAGATTCATGGATGATTGGCAAATGTTAGATAGCTACACACATAAATGACTTGAAAATATTTGGTCACTAGTGTATATAATTAGACATTATTTGATCCTTGAGAAAAGGCAAAGCATCATATAAAATCAATAATATATGGTTGTAGCATCCAAATTTTCATTATTGAGTTAGAAATAACAAGATAGTGGGAATACAAATCAAAGGTTTTAAATGTAATGATGGTAGGAAAAATCAAAATTGTACAAGATAGACTAAATGAATTTGGGATGAAGACTAAATGAATTGGGGATCATCCCAACTTTACAAGCATAATCACACAAATAATGTACATGAAGACTTACCTATATGCAAATATAAGTTAGAGACTAATAATATGGCAACCAATCATAGGTGTAATAAAGACAAAAAAAACTCACTAATCTCTAGAAACAATTAGTTTCTGGGGATAGAAATCAATAGCAACATGGACAACAGGAGATTGAAATCCAAAACTTTTTCATAAAATAGAAATAAAATGGAGACATATCAATACCATTTTCTAGGGATATAAATAAAAAGCAACATGGATAGCAAGAGATTGAAATTTAGATGTTTTTCATAAAAATGCAATAAAATGGAGGCATAACAAAATCTTTGATTACAGAGTGGTGGACAAGACATACAACACTAATCACAATTTTTGAAATACCTCTTGAAAGAACCAAAATATGATAGATCTGAGGGATAAAGTCTTGGCATCACTCTTAACCAATTTTGATTTGCTTTTCAATTCTAGTATCAAATGTCTCACCAAAACATGCAAGTAATGACTAGAAAGGGAAGGAAATAAACCTAGAAGATTGGTTTCCTATCATTTTTGGAGTATAATTGTTATGCTTGGTTTGAATACCTTGTAAAGGGTAAATATGCCTTCATTTGATATACATCTAAAAATTGGCTAGTGAGTAAAACTTGGCATAAAAATTCTACCTCACTTCAGTAGGATTTTCCTTTGTTGTTGCTCTAACAAGGTAAGAAGAGCATTGTCAAAGAGTTTTCAAGTATAACATGCTAATGAGAAAAAGATATTGGATTTTTCCCATTTTATTTATTATATTGTTTTACCATGGTCATAATTTAAAGCCTATTCGTAACCTTGTGCCTTTGAAGACACCATTGAATATTTTTTAGATTATTTTCCTTACAATATAAAAATCTAAAATTATTCCTTTATTCCTTACCTTCATCTTCCTTGAAATGGTGTCTTGTTCATGGGGTAATAAATAATAAAAGAAACTTATGTTTTACATGCACCAAATCATGAAGGGGCCCAATTCTACAATTATACTATTTGCATGAGTAAATGGAACATCTTTACATTTATTGGGCTTTGGAATCATGCCAGTTATAGGTAGCCTTATAACTAAAATGCTAGATCATTCCTCCAACATTGTTGAAAGGGTTAAATGATTATATACCAATTCATATGTGGAAGGAAGTTCTATCCACATAGTGTTTTTTGTTGTGTTTGAGATAAAGCATTATAATTGAAATAGAAGAGTTTTAGAAATACAGAGGACAAATCTCTTTATGAGGAGCTTTGGAAGATAGGTGTCTATGGTTCAAGATTTAAATGAACATTCAATTTCTGATCCAAAATCCTAGAGATACTAAAATATCATGAGATATTAAAATCTCTAGTTGAGGCTCAAGGAAATAGTTGTACCAATAACCAAAAGGATGATTGGGAAGCTTTGACATTCCATGGAACTGAGGGAAATACTAGTATGTAGAATCCTAACATGATTAGGGAATTATTGGAAACTCTTCTAGAGTTCAACATTGATTTCCATGTTTTTAGTATTTACCTTGAACGATTTAATAGACTACTCCTTTAAACTAGATGTATTGTCAAACCTAACAGTTCAGTATAATTGGAGGAAATCTTAATCTCATTAATCTAGGTCACTAGAAACAAGGGACACATAAGTATAGACTATTGGGAATTATTGTATACTTATTTAGAGTTTAAGATTGATTTATATAATTTTAATATTTATCTTCATCCATCTAATAAACTACTTTGTTAAACTAGTTGCATTGTTTTAGTTCAACATATTAGGAGAAAATTTTAATCTCATTAAGCTAGGTCATAAAAAATAAGGGTAACATCATTATAGACTATTGGGAATTATTCCAAACTTTTCTAGAGTTCAACATTAATTTGTAAGATTTTAATATTTATTTTTATCCATTCAATAGAATTCCAAAACCCTGCTTGCTCAATTTCAATTTCTAAATTGCAAAATGTTACAATCAATTACCAAATTAAAATCCCTAATCTTAAAGAACATACACAATTATGCACAAATTTATATGTGATTATTTTTCACTGCAATCTTTTATTTCACTTGTGTTGATAGGGTAGAGAGGTGAATTAATGTGTAGGTAATAATAGATGTAAGGGAGGTTAAGAGGGTGAGGCCCACTCTTAAACTACCTTCACAATACAATATTGAACTGACAACATAAAAAAATAGATGCTACAACTAATGCATGATGGCACCAGAATTGTCTATTTATGGGAAACTAAATTGAAAATATTCATATTACAATATTATCAAACATTCTTATCATAGTATTATCAACCAACTCACGAGGGAACTACCATGATGAAACTATGCATGAAACATATGGTTGAGCATCACAAAAAATTCATATCATAGTATTATCAAACATCTTAGTAATCAAATTTAACTAGCAAAGTATAATTATAGTTTTTTTTAAAAAAAAAAATCAAAATAGATCTAAATCATCAAAGATCTATTTAACTCAATAATAAATTTGTGGAAATAGTTTAAATTAACATTAATCAAATTTAAATAACAAAATATAGTTATATATTTAAATTATTATTAATTAAATTTTAATTGGATATAAGTTATCAAAGATTCATTTAACTCAATAATAAGCTTCCCAGAATTGATATAATTATATATTTAAGTTATTATTAATCAAATTTTAGCACCAAAATAAATTTAAGTTATCAAGGATCCATTTAACTCAATAATAAATTTATGAGAATAGCCTACATTGACACAAAATACATATAATTATTAATTTAAGTTATTATTAATCAAACTTTATTAGAATAACTTGAATTAATATAGTATACACATAATTATATATTTAAGTTATTCTTAATCAAACTTTACGACGAAAATAAATCTAAATTATTACCATCAAAATATATTTAAGTTATGAAAGATCCATTTAACTCAATAAAAATTTTATGAACACAATTATAACATTAACTTAAAATAATACTTTAAAAAAATTCACAAAAATACTTTACATGTAGAATTACAATTCTAAAAGAAAATTATGTATCATCAATTCCCCCTCATTTGACATTCTCTTCCCATAAAAAACACTTTCCTCTTTCCAATTTACCCCATTCCACACTACTCATCTTTTTCCATACACTTATCATCATCTTTATAATTCCCCCTACTCCACCCATAATGTTGCTTAACTAACTTCAAAACTAACTAAACCCCAACCATTATTATTACAATTGTTGACAATCTAATAAATAAAAGTTATTTTATATAAAAATATTTGATTTTGGTGTTCTTATGGGACTAATGTGGGATCATCATATGGCTTTAGCAAATTAAAATGTATGGATTCTTTAATATTAATAATTGTGAATAGAGTACACTTTCTACCCTCTTTCTCATTGATTAAAATGGTATTTTTTGAATGTTTGGTATATGTGATGTTCAGAGAATATTAACACCATGTATAATTGATCACATCTCTACCTCCAAGAAGAAACAACATAGAATCTACATAACAAAACATAAAGAGATAAGCCTAAGAAATCTGATTTTTCACACTGACATTTTGTCAAATTTCTAAAATGGATTGATGCCCCTCTACAAAATTACTGCCCTTACTAATATATGGGTAATAAACTATATACACATAATATGTTCACACTTTTATTGATTACTAACACTTTGTATCTTGCAGGAACCTATCGAGTCTCAATATCTCTAAGTGCATGTGTTAAACGGTGCATTGGGAAAGGGGTGGGCAAACCTTTAGTGCTTCATAAGATTGTTATTCCTTTTAACAATTGTTATCTACACTCTTGCCTCATAACACCTTTAACCCTAAGCTTATTTATCTCTTTCATATCTATTCCCACTATATTTCATGTTGTATCCCTCATTTCTTACCTTGTTTCCTTTTTGACCTATATAGTAAGCTAGGTCAACCTGGTCGACCTAGCTTATTCTGGGGATACTTTGACTTTCCTTTTTACTTTGCATCCTAGCTGACCTAGCAAAAACTTTAAGCATTAGCTCGATAATGTGCTTGGTCAACCTAGTTGACCTAGCATAGTTGACATGTTTGAAAGTATTTAGGGTGAGATACTACTATATATACAAGTTCATTCCTTACCATTTCATAAGAGATTTGAATTAAGCAATGAAGTGTGAATGAACATCTACTTATTGAACATTTTAATTGAGGAATAAAGCTTTAGGGTTCAATAATTTTCTTTGGAGCTTAGATCTTGTCTTGTGGAGAAGTATTTTGGATGCTTAGGTAGGTCATGTAACCTAGATCTAATTTATCTTGGTTGTACTTAAAAGCCAAAACAATCTCTTATGAAGCACCACTGGCCAAGGGAGAGGTTGAAACTTGACAAGTTCATCTTCAAAGGTAAGTATTCTTAACTTTATTTATCCTTTATAAGAGTAAATAGATAATGTAGTATGTATTCTTCTTTGTAATATATTAGGATTCTATATACATTGACATGAGTATATGTTTCCTATACATGTTTAGTTTAGTTTTTATTTTTTTGGTTTGTTTTAACTGCTACTTTGTGCCACAAGCTTTGGTGAGAACTAGATTAGTTTACTTTTCTTTTTATTAGATTAGTTTAGTTTCTTGTTTATTATCATAAGTGAATATAGAAACCATATGACTCTTTTATGGTTTTTATGCAATTATGGTAGACTGTACGCTTTGTAACCCTACCTAGCATGATGTCTTGTGATAGATGATACAAGTGATCCCCTAATCGAGTCTAGCAGATCCTCATATTGGTCATTATCTCACTTAAAAAGTGTGTTCCCCAATTGAAAGTGTAGGTGTGATCTATCTTATCTAATCTAAGATTAATTCATGTGCACCATACAATTTTGATTACATACATTCTAGTAAACCCGACATGAAACAAACCCTTATAGGCTCTATTTCACTTATTTCATTCATTTTATCATCCTTTCTATCATATGTTTTGACTTGCAGGCTTGATTTTGTTAATCGAGTTATTTTTCTCTATGCATAGGAATAGGCAACCAGATCAACTAGCTCGACCCAACATAGGTTTCTAACACTTTGTAGACTTTTTGTTCAGCTTACTAGGTCAACCAAGTTGACCTAGCTCATTTCTAGCTACTTTATAGTAAATTCTTATTCAGGATTCATAGCATAAGTTCTAGATTCCATACTTCTATGTTTTTATTCTAGTCAACTAGGTTGACTAGATTGACTTAGGACATTTATAGACATCTAGTTCAGTCTACTAGGTTGACCAAGTCAACTTAGCACACTTTTTTAGCTTTTACAGTAGGTTCTTATCTCACTTGGTTAACCAGCTTAATCTAGTTTCGTAGATTGGGGTAGTTCTCTCCAAGGTTATAGGTCAATTACCTATTCTCTTTTCATCTCCAAAACACCAAGGTCAGTTTCTATTTCTCTATTTCTACTCTACTCTATACTTTTATTTCAAAATTGTAATCTATGTATGCGTACTAATTAGATTGGCTAGAATCAATTTATTTTACTAAATCTAGGTAACTATAAGTTTAATTTCCTAAATAGTAAAGGGGTCTAGATTAAGGGGAAAATTAGTAAATAAATGTGCCTTAGTTAACCTACTAATTTATTGAATCTTTAAGTTCTTAATTGATTTCTAAAAATAACAAATAAGGGGATAGAGAGTAAAACTTAGTTGATTCTAGGCTGAGATGGAGGAGATAGAGGCTATAAATTACTGATCTGGCTAGGTAGACTATCAGAAATAGGACCCAAAAGTTCATTTTTTGCCTAGATAAGAGTATCAAAAGTGGAACAATTGGAGGTCCAGTGCTATAGTCCAAGTTTTAGAGTTGTAGTCCTTAGTGTCTAAACTTTCTAAGCTTTTTGGGTTTTGTTCATCTACTCTAAGAGACCTTGTACCCAGAATATCAAGTCTTAGTTGTTCATAAATCTCTATGTATAATTTATGTTGCCTTCAAATATCTTAGTTCCTCTTCATACTTGATAGGTGATCTCGAATCCAATTGGAAAAAGGGGTTTGTGTGTAATATTCATTGAATATGCAATCACACCTTGTGTGTGGGTAGGTTGCCTTCATACCAATACTCTAAAAAGGGATGTAATGACCCTCACTAGTAGGATCACTAAAACACTGGTATAACACTTATGGAATTTTGTCAAACACTTGCTAGGATCACCAAAAATACTAATATGGACTTTTGTCAAATAGTTGGCAAGTAATTAAATTATACTGCTATAAGTGTAAACTGAATATGAAACAAATCCACTCAAATCAATGATTCAAAAATCAGTGCCAATATATGGAGATATAGATCCTTTTTTAATTGATTACAACTTTCAAATTTCAACAATACATCTTAACATTCACAATGCAACTAGATGCAAATAATATCCTTTCCTATCATGGACAGAATGCAAAAGCTTGGCAAATAATTGAATCTCTCTATTATAGATATGCACAAAAAATTCCAATATTGGAATATGTGAATAAAAAATCAAACTTTGGTCTTTATAAAGCTATCCTTCTCAAAGAAAATCAATCATCTTGTATCTCCTTGCTTTGGTGCCAAGTGGAGGTGAGAGAAAATGTTAAAAGGGAGAACATATAGCCAACACAGCAAAAGTTTGATATCAGCTCACCATAAAAGAAACTCTCCACATACTCCCTAAAATAGATGTTATGCAGCCCAGCTCATAATGTTGCTAAAAAAATTGAGTTAGAGCATATAAAAAATAAATAGGATAAATGCCTATCAAATTCAGCAGGTCTTATAGCCAAAACGTCTTATTTTAATGAATGTAGTAGATGAATGATGACCATTATGCCTTGCTTCTACCTATGAAATGTCCTTTGTTAGTTTTGTCATGCCATTGAATTGCAAAAACACCCCTCTACTACTGAGATGCCTCCTTGAATGGATAATACATTGGATGATGCCATTAATGGATGTATTGTTGTTGCTAATGAAATCAAAACCTCACATGAATAATGAAACCTGGAATAAGTTTGCCTAGGTATGCCAATGATGAAACTTGCCTCAAATATACCCAAGAAGGTGTGGCAACCTTACATTTCAAACCCTTGGTGCTAGGAAACTAAGATACAGGTAGAAATCTCCTTCAAAACTGGACTGCAAATGTTGATGTCTGAATAGTCAATGAACACTACCCAAAATGCTATCCATACACTATCCAACAAGCTATCTATACACTGTTGCAAGTATAGGTCCAAGATGTGAATCACAGTATGCTATAAATGCCACTAGAATTTCTAGAATGATCTTCAAATGAAGCTCAAGATGAAATGGTTGAATACCACTTCCAATGTGCAACCCTTCAGAAGTTATTTCACTTCTTCAGTTATGCAATCTCTTGAGAGGTATCATTCTCAAGGATTATGCTAAATATTTTTAGACTATCAATCCCCACAAATTCTCAAGAAGACTCAATGAGAAAATAAAATTGGATGCCAAATGAGAGACCCATTGGGTCTATTTATGCACTTTTTGGAAACTTCTTCTAGAAGTATCCATAATACATCTTATAAAATCTTATTGCATTTTTAAAAATAAAAAGTAACTTTATGAAATAAAAGTGCACCTTAATTTAAAAATATAACATTTTGGCCCCATATAAAAAGTAATAATAAAATATAATGTCTCCAAGAGCATAATGAGTCATCTAATCACCAAATAAATGCAAAAATGACTCTCTCATCACCACCATCTGCCTATGAGAGTCTGGAATAGGCAAATCTATGTACAGTGTCATGTCATACTAGAGAGGGGACTTGACAGTCTGCCCCTCTTGAAATTGTTTGGCCTCAAGCAATCTCAATGCCAGATGCTGCATAATGTCCTCCTCACTCTGACCCAATGCCTTCTTGAGGTGTGACACATGAAATACATTATGCACTCTACTATTTGTTCAAATTTGCCCCATGGCTAGCAACTCATTAATGGTCCTCTCGATCTCATCCTTTAGCCACTTTGGGTGTTGGTATGGTGTGATCATGCCAGGCTTAACACCTTCCTCCAGTTCAATAATATGCTTAATGCCTCTATCTGGCAGTCTGCTTGGTGGAATCTTGATGTATGCTTTCTCATATTTAATTCTCAAGTGTTACTCCTCATGTGTAGGCATCAAAGTGTAAATAACTACCCACTCTATATCAATATGCCTGGTTAGCCTCTCCATCCTCTTAAGTGTAATATTCCTAACATCACTATTATGAATAGCCTTTAGCACATGTGTGCTACCATGTACCTCAAACTGTATCTCTATATCCTTAAGTCTTAGGGTAATTACCTCCAATGAATGTAGCCACTGCATTCCAAGCACTATGTCCATGTCACCCATGTTGACCACATGATAATCTACTTTGAACTCATAGTTGTTCAGGTGTAGAGGTAAATCACGTACCATCTTGTCACATCAAAGAGTATATCCATCAACCACCTTAACTTTTAGTCCCTCAAACTTCTTAGTGGTGAGCCCACGCCTCTCCATGAAGCATGCATCAATAAATTTGTACATGACACTAGTATCCAAGAGTGTAATAACCTTTCATCCTACCAAGACACCTCTAAGTCTGAAAGATCCCTCTCTCTGAATACTAGATAGATGTGACTCCAGTAAATGTAACTCTGGTTCCTCCCTTTGTTTAGCATTATCTACCTCCTATTCTTGCTCTGCATCATCAAGATCATGGTAATCTAAGTTGTCTGAATCTAAGCCCTCATAATAAGCCCACATCACCATGTTGGCCTTTCCCTTAGGCCTCATAGGATAGTCATGTCCAAACTCATAAGGACCTTTACAATAGAAGCATAACTTCTTCTTACACAGGTCATTAAGCATCTCCTTATCCAAGGGTGCAGCTGACTTGTCTTTTGTGTCATCATCCTTCTCTTTACCTTTGTTGAATCCCTCTTTATTGTCTTTGTATGATTAGGAGCCCTTTGAACTAAACTTGTTTACTGGCACTGCAAGTTCCATACTACAAATTTTCTTCATGGCTTCTTGAAATGTGAGATGATTAAAGGCCTTAACCCACCCCTTGAGTGGTTCAGTTAACACTTCTGTAAATAAAATGACTAGCCTTCACTCTGAAATATCAAGTACCATTGATGCTAGCTTTTAGAAGTCATTAATATAAGCATCAAGGGACCCATGCTATTTTAGTTGTGCCAATTCATGAAAACTCACCTCAAGATCTTTGACATCAAACCTTTCAATCAGCCTGTTGGTAAACTCCTCATATGTAGTGATGAGGTTATGTCCAAGAGTGACTAACCCATGATACCACCACTCATGAGCATCTCCTTCAAGATGTAGTGTGGCAAATCTTATGGCATCCTCTTCAGGAATTGGTCTCAAAGAAATATAATTATCAAGCTTTTGAACCGAAGACCTAGCTGTGCATTTGTTACTTCCATCATAGTAAGGCATGGAAATCTTACCAAGTGTTTGTTGATAGTCATTCCTTGGAGCATAGCGATCATTTCTTCCTCCTCTCTTATTTCTTTGATTCATGAATTGATCAAATATCCATATTTCTCTCATATTAGGAAGGAGAGTGGTATATTCCAAGTAGGCCTGTCTAGCTTTGTCTCCAAATGGAATAGCTGGAGTAACATGTGATTGTACTTCTCTTGGTGTAAAGGTGGGAAAAAGAGGCCTAGAGGCTGATCCTCCAGTGTTTTTAGTGCATTGTATTAACCTTTCCTCATTAAATCCACTATGTTTAGCTGTGTGTTGATGATTTTATTCTAGAATGGCTTGCTAATCCATTCTTTCTAATAAGCATGACATCATATCAAGTATATTGTCAAATTTCATTTCAGTACTTACATCTCTATCTTCTTCTACCATATTTTGAACTGATTTGTTGGTGTCTCTTAATGCTTCTGACAATGTATCCCTTTCAATCTGAGGATTCTAATTTTGTTGTCTCTATTGTTCCCTATTATAATATCTAATTTCTCTCTCACTCATTTGCTATTTAACTGATCACAGGATGGCAGGGTGATGGCTCTGATACCACTGTAATGACCCTCACTAGTAGGATCACTAAAACACTGGTATATCACTTATGGAATTTTGTCAAACACTTGCTAGGATCACCAAAAATACTAATATGGACTTTTATCAAATAGTTGGCAAGCAATTAAATTATACTATTGTAAGTGTAAACTAAATATGAAACAAATCCACTCAACTCAATGATTCAAAAATCAGTGCCAATATATGGAGATATAGATCCTTTTTCAATTGATTGCAACTTTCAGATTTTAACAAGACATCTTATCATTCACAATGCAACTAGATGCAAATAATATCCTTTCTTATCATGGACAGAATCCAAAAGCTTGGCAAATAATTGAATCTCTCTATTATAGATATGCACAAAAAATTCCAATATTGGAATATGTGAATAAAAAAATGAACTTTGGTCTTTATAAAGCTATCCTTCTCAAATAAAATCAATCATCTTGTATCTCCTTACTTTGGTGCCAAGTGGAGGTGAGAGAATCTGTTAAAAGGGAGAACATAAAACCAATGCAACAAAAGTTTGATATCATCTCACCAAAA
Source organism: Torreya grandis (assembly GCA_037957365.1). Lineage (NCBI taxonomy): Eukaryota > Viridiplantae > Streptophyta > Pinopsida > Cupressales > Taxaceae > Torreya > Torreya grandis. The sequence goes on from JARHVA010000110.1 coordinate 4,177,263, forward strand.
AAGAAACACTCCATGTACTCCCTGAAATAGATGCTATTCATCCCAGCTCAAAATGTTGCTAAAAAAAATTGAGTCAGAGCATATCAAAAATAGACAGGATAAATACCTATCAAATTCAACAAGTCTTACAACCAAAATGTCTTCTTTTAAGGCATGTAGCAGATGAATGATGACCATTGCACCTTGCTTCTACCTATGAAATGTCCTTTGTCATTTCTATCATGCCATTGAATTTCAAAAATGCCCCTCTGCTACTGAGATGCCTCCTTGAATGGATAATACACTGGATAATGATGTTAATGGATGTATTATTGTTGCTGATGAAATCATAACCTCACATGAATAATGAAACCTAGAATAATTTTGCCTAGGTATGCCAATGATGAAACTTGCCTTGAATCTACCCAGGAAGGTGCAACAACCTTACATTTCAAACCCTCAGTGCCAGGCGACTAAGATATAGTCATAAATCTCCTTTAGAACTAGACCACAAATGCTAATGTTTGAATAGTCAATGAACACTACCCATAATGTTATCCGTACACTGTCCAACAAGCTATCCATATACTATTGCAAGTATAGGTCCAAGATGTGAATCGCAGTATGCTAGAAATGCCACTAGAATTTCTAGAATGATCTTCAAATGAAGCTCAACATGAAATGGCTAAATACCACTTCCAATGTGCAACCCTTCAGAAGTTATTTCACTTCCTCAATTATGCAATCTCTTGAGAGGTATCATTCTCAAGGATTATGCTAAAGATTTGCAGATGATCAGGCCCCACAAATGCTCAAGAAGACTCAATGAGAAAATAAACTCGGATGCCAAATGAGAGACCCATGGGGTCTTTTTATGCACTTTTTGGAAACTTCTTCTAGAAGTATCCATAATACATCTTATAAAATCTTATTTCATTTTTTTAAATAAAAAGTAACTTTATGAAATAAAAGTGCACCTTAATTTAAAAATATAACATTTTGGCCCCATATAAAAAGTAATAATAAAATATAATGTCTCTAAGAGCATAATGAGTCATCTAATCACCAAATAAATTTAGAAATGACTCTCTCATCACCACCATCTGCCTACGAGAGTCTGGAATAGACAAATCTACGTACAGTGTCATGTCATACTAGAGAGGGGACATGACAAGGGATCAAAGCCAATGTAGTTCTCCCAATTTGAATGTGTATTATGCAATCCTGTGTATGCAATGCAAGTGTATGCAAATTTAGGAAAGCTTGAGATGACTCATGACTGGTGTAGAAGCTTGGATAGGCTAGAAATAATAGTGATTGGTTGTATATAGAGAATAGGAAGATTTACTTGAGTGTGCTTTAGTATACTTCTAGCTATGCCTTTGAATGGGATTTTATAAGGAAACTAGTGATCCTAGGTCAAATGAACTTAGATTAGGCTGACAAGGGAAAAGATAAAGGTTTGGGAAAATCTAACTATTTAAGGCTATTATGGACTTGGACAACAGTGCTAGAAAGTGGACACCTTAGATCCTAGTGTTGTAGTCCAACTTATAGTGATATTATCTAGGGGGAAAGGGACCCTGAGGGATAGATTTGTGCTTGGGAGAGGAGTTTGGGATAGTAGGGTTTAAATCTAGAAGGCTTTAAATGATTGGGAATTAGTGAAAACATGTCTAAGTGGGTTGTGTAAGTGAGTAGGAGAGACATGGTTTAGGTGTCACAAGTCATTCTCAAGTTATACAAATAGAATTTTAGTATGACTACATTTGCCCCTCCTTTATAAGTATGCAACAAAGTAAAATATTAGGATAAAGGAGAAAAAGAAAAGTGTACCTAAACTTATGAGGCTAAGCCCAATAAGTTGTGTGATGTTGGATTGTGCATAGTGAGAACATGTTGTACTGTGTAAGTCTATAAAAAGGAAAGCAAAAGTAGATCAGTTCTTATTAGATACACATAGAGGAAGGAAGAGAAAGGAAAAGTGTATCTAAAATAAGAGTGTACAAAGCTAGGTAAATAGAGAGGAAGGAAGAGAAAGGAATGAGTACACCTCATTAGTTATGCAAACCAATACAAAACATATTATGTTGTTAGGTTATGTTGGGTGATGCTAGAAGTATACTAAACCAAGAGTTATATCGATAAATGAGCTGAGTGCTCAATCTCTAGAAGGTGGATCAAGAATGTAAAGGTAGGCCCTTTGGCTCCACCATCACTAACTATGTGAAGTTAATGAATCATGCATGTGGTAATCAATGTCTGGACCATGATTCCAATCCTTTTGAATAGGTGGCTCAAGAATACAAAGGCTATCTATTCTTTTGGCTCTAACATTGCCTAGTTATGTGAAGCTAAATGAAAAAATATCGATATATATGAGTGGCATATGAGATGTCTCATCGATCCCCTGAATGTGTTATGATCTAACAATGTTGGCATGGATAGCCAAATACAAATTGGAAACTAGGCCACTATTGGCCACTTTGAAAGATGGAGATCGAACTTGTATAGAATCCCCCCTCCTAAAGACACTCGAGAACTTAGGTACATGGCAAGAAAACTTGTATGAAATTTTACTTGAAAGTGATGCCAACCACCTACAGATGGATTAAGGCATGAAACTATTAGGAATGTAAAATAAAATGCAATAAACTCATAAATAAAGAAGGCCCATGTGCCATGCACATTGCCCCCAATAATCGGTGTCTAAAACATAGATTTTGAACTAAAAGTTGTATCAACTACCATGTCTGAACTAAAAATGGAAAACCTCATACTGTGCATGATGCCCCCTGTATCTAGATTCTTTGAGTGAAATAAGTGTTGAAATTTTTTTATTTCTAGATTGAACTATACTGGCAAAATTGTGACTAAACTCACCTCTCTACCTGATTCTATAAAAACTAAATATTCTATTGTTTCAACAACAACACCAAAAACAAGACACTTTGGGGTCCAACATTTTATTTCCATTTTTGGTGATGTTATCCAGAGCCAAAATTGATGACTAATCTAGATTCTCTACTATCTTCCTAGTCTAGTTTGCCTGTGTTGAGTTCTAGATTCTAGATTATACTATTCTAAAACTAGTTTTTTGATTGTTAGGATCTTTAATCTCTATGACAAAACTATTGTTTATTTCCCCCTCTTCTAAGGGTAGGAATAAAGACCTTGCAATGACTACCCTTAGAAGAAGAAGCCTTGCAAGTGTGTTAAGATACAAAAATATTTGATATAACATTGATATATATTATCTCAAGATATAGCAAAAGTTTTAAAGAGAGATTGTTAGATCTAGAGTGGTACACCTAGATAGATATAACAGTGTAATAGCATGTGCATAAGAGTAAGATATAATTCTAAATGTAAGTTGTTATTTTTTAGTGGCATGGATGGATGGAGCATGATGTCCATCATGGCATCTAAGAAGAAAAGTAAATGCATGATTAGAATCATGTCATTGTACACAAAGATAAGCAGTCAAGCAACAAGCATACAAAGTAAAAATCCAAAAACATGTAAGGGTGGCCAAGGGGCCAAATAATCACACAAGGCATACAAGGCATGTTCAAATTCTACACATATACATAATGGGAACAAGAAAATATTGGCACAAGGGCCACAAGCACATGAAAGGCACACACAAAGGCATTGGTAAGTGTCCAAAGGCACAAACATATAGACAAGAATAAATGGCATTGAAAAATGTCTTAAAATGCAAGTAGGAAGCAAACAAGAACTAGAAAATGCAAACACATATAACTAATCAAAGTGAAGAGTAGAAGCATGCAAAGTACTAGAAATATAAGCATGCATCTAACTATGGAAAGCAAGAAGTAAGATTATCCAATATATGTAATACAAGACTAATGTATATTTTATGAAATATAGAAGTGTGATATATGCTAATGGATTTTGATGTGATATCTTTATAAGAAAATAAGGAACGTACTATAACAATATGTCTAGAGTGTGTAGTGTAGAAATGACATAATCTAGATAATGTAGTCATGTAGTATGTCCCCAGTGAGTAGATGTATTTATATGTAGTTGGAATGTAAAAGTAGGATGCCCCCTCAATGGGTGGAGTGAAGCAATCAAGGATTTGGATATACTAAACACACTCAAATAAGATCAAGTGAAGCATGGTAATATAGATAAATCAACAAAAAATAGCATAGAAAAATATAAAGTAAGTCTAGCATAGTGATTAGCAACGTTAAACATAGATGATGTATACAATTTGACATGTTTTTGTATTTTTGAATGTTATAATGTATTTATATTTTTAAATATTTGAGCTATGTACAATCAAGCAAAGGAAACTATGTATAATCAATGTTGGAAATAAAATTATATACTTCACATCATTATATAAGAGACTAGGCTGGGGGTGGGAAGGGATCCCAAGATGGAGGTTGTTGGGGATAAAAATGGAGGAAAGAATTTTAGGATATCATTGAATGTATTGATATCATCATCATAAGTGTCATCATATGTTGTAAGCATTGTGTTCATGTTGTCATCAAATCAAAGATGAACTAAGGGTTGATCTAGTTGTGGAGATGTTGCTTCTACTCTTGGTCATTTAGTCATGTTGGTAAGTGAGTTCATTGGAAGTGGTTCTAGTGATGTTAGTGGTGATGTGATTTGAATAATGCCTCGATCTTGTATTTTATCTAATTATTGTTGTAAAGCTATACGTGAGTCGATATCATGACCGGTGATCCTACGAAAAAGTCAAAATGGGTTACCTTCCTTTTGTGATAATCTACTGATAGATATGTGTCATACTATAGGAAGATTGATTAATTTATGATCAAGTAACATCTATAGTAGAATTTGTGGTTGATGTTATGTACTACCAACCTAGATCTAAATGACTATCTTTTTATTCATAGAAGTAACCATGTTAACTATATGTTCCCAATGATCTGTCTATGGTCATGAATATGGAGTATATCTTGACAATGTGTCATGAGATGCTAAGAGTGATCTAGGATGCCTAATAAGTGATCTAGAATCATCTTGGTATTCTCCTGGCCCAACTGGTGTAAAGTTCAATCCACATAAATAATTATCTATGAGTGTGGATGTTGTATCATCATTGTCTAAAGTAGCCTAGGAATTTGTGTCAACATCATGTATGTAAGGTAACTCTCAATTTACCATAAAGGGTAATTATGAAATAGGAGTCTCGATAACTATAGTAGGAGAAGATGATAATGTTGTGAGATTATATGTATCGATCTAAGGACTTGTATCTATGAGAACAACTTACACTACTAGAACTATTATTGGTGATGGCATAAGTGTAACAAGTGTAGTTACAATGACTTCTAGAGTGACTAGAGTGGTTATAACTAGCTAAGAATCTAGAGCTGGAGATATATATGGAATTGGAGGAATGTGAGATTTGTTGGTCTCTCCCACCTCATATGTATGTATGTTATCAAGAGGAATATGGTAAAGTGGTGACTGCATGATAAAAGGTGTTCCATCTAGAGGAATTGTTCAAGATGACTCTATACTTGGAAATATCTAAATGACTGATTATTTTCTAGACATGTGTAGAGATATCCATCATGAACGAACTTGACACATCAGTGTATAGTAGAAGTAATGACTTGCATAGCATGTATCCATGGTCATCCAAGTAAAAGATTATAATGAACAGGACTAGGCATAACCTAAAACTAGGTAGTAAGGGTTTTACACCCTACCATGATATCTAAAGCAATGGTGCCCAATATTTATCATGGTATGTAATCAAACCCTTTCATAGTCTTATATGACTTCTACATAGATGCCATATCTACACCCATAGCTTGTAATAATTTGATATTGCATATATTTATCCCAACACCACTATTAACTAGAAATCTCTTTACTGTACTAGTCTTGATTTGACTTTATATGAATAGTGGTAAATTTTGATCAATAACTACCTGAGATGGTGTGTCCTCTTTATTAAAATAAATGGCATATTCGATAGTTTTTAGTGTGTTGACTATTAATGCAAAATAAGAAGGCTCAGAGTTAACTGGCATGGAAGTCTAAGTGAGTGCCTGATAAAGAATGTCCTTAAACACATTAGCTTTCTAGAGTAAATATAACATTAAATTTTTTGCTAGAGTATTACACAACTGATCCACAATATCATATTCCTATTTGAATCTATTTGTGTAAGAGGCTTGGGTCAGGGATGGGATGGAATAGGTGGGTTGTAGAGTTCTTGGGTGGGTAGAGGAGGGATAATGGCATGTTGAGTAAAAGAGCTAACCACATTATCCATTATCTATATAGGATTAGTAGTGTGTATGGGTGGAGAGCGTAGATAATTGATAAGGAGAGGAGGTGTGATAATGGCATCCCAAGTAATAGTTCTAACCACATTATCCACTATCTGTATAGGTTTAGTAGTGTGTGTGGGAGGAAAACATAGATAATTGATAATCTGAGGAGGTAGAAAGATGAAAGGTGATATTTGAGATCTCTAGTGATGGGTAGTGACCCATGGGATTGCGAAATCAACCATGAAATAGTAGTCAACATGGAAGATGAGTTCTAAGGGAGGTGGGACAAGAGATGTTTTAATATATGCAAAGATAGTTTGTTGGATATCATTCCATACTATAAAAAGTAAATATGCAAAGCAAAGAATAAAACTTTGTACTAAAATATGATAGAGTTCATCATTCATGTACATGATAGGGCCCATTATGGTTTCTTTATTATTTGTAAGAAATGTAATAAGCATGTGTAAATTAGTGAGCATCATTTTTGCAATATAGCTATGGGTGTAAGGTGATACCTCAAGAAGTAATAAGACCTAGTTTATGTAACTAGGGATTTTTTAGAAATATTATTTGCAAAATACTATAAAATTTTGAATTTGAAATTGATTTTGTAAGCTAAGTATGCAAGATAAAATTCAAAAAATTATGAAAAATTACTTGTTTGAATGGGACCTAGTAGATGCAACTAGGGTTTTGAGACAAATAATTTATTTGGAATTACTATGAATTTTTGAAATTTGAAGTGATTTTATAATTTTAATATTCAATCAAAATTTAGAGAAAATGAGTGGAATATTACTTGAAAATTACTAGGATTTAGTTGATCCAACTAGGGATTTGAATTTTTTTTTTTCAAAATTAATGTAATAATTTGAATTTTTTTTTATAAATTTGTAGAATTGAGCTTGAAAACTTTATGAAAAATCTAAATTTTTTTCTAAAATTAGTAATATATTTTCCCTAGTGGTTTGAAAGTGTTTGTATGCAAATAGGATCTAATATGTGCAAACTAGGGTTTAATTGAATTATTGAAAATATTTCATTTAATTTTTAGTTTTTTATTTTTAAATTTAGGAAAAAGTAGGAAAATATTGCAAAAAATTAGAAATAATTAGCCCTAGGGTTTTTGTGTAAAAATTCAAAGTTAGGTTCACCAAATTTTTACTAAATTTAGGAAACTATAGGTTTAATTTATTGAATTGTAAAGGGGTCTAGATTAAGCGGAAAATTAGTAAATAAATGTTCCTTAATTAACCTATTAATTTATTGAATGTGGAAGTGCTTAATTGATTTCTAAAAATACCAAACAAGGGGATAGAGAGTAAAACTTAGCTTATTTTGCGCTGAGATGAAGGAAATAGAGGCTATAAATTACTGCTCTGGCTAGGCAGACTATCAAAAATAAGACCAAGAAATCTATTTTCTACTTGGATAGGAGCACTGATAGTGGGACACCTAGAGGTTCAGTGTTGTAGTCCAAGTTTTGGCACTATAGTCTTTAGTGTCTGATCTTTTTGAGCTTTTTGGGTTCTATTTATCTTCTTTGGGATACCCTATGCCTAAAATATTGAGTTATGGTTATTCACAAATTTATGTGTGCAATTGATTTTGTCTTCAAAGATCCTAGTTCCTCTTCATACTTGATAGGTGATCTCAAATCTAAATAGAAAAAGGGGTTAGTGTGTAATATGCATTGAACGTGCAATCATACCCCATGTGTGGGCACACTGCCTACATACCAATACTCTGAAGAGGGATCAAGGCCAATATATTTCTCCCAATTTGAATGTGTATTTTGAAATATTTTATATTCAATGTAAATGTATATTTTTTTTGCAAGCTTGAGATGACTCATGACTAGTGTAAGAGCTTGGATAGGCTAGAAATAATAGTGGTTAGTTGTATATAGAAGATAGGAAGATTTTCTTGAGTGTGCTTTAGTATATTTATAGCTTATGACTTTGAATGATTGCCAACCCTTCTAAATGACCTTTGAATGAGCTATTATAGGGAAACTAATGATCCTAGGTTAGATGAACTCACATTAGGATGATAAGGGAAAAGATAAGGATTTAGGAAAATATGACCATTTGAGGCTATTGTGGACTTGGACAACAATGCTGGAAAGTGGACACCCTAGATCCTAACTTTGTAGTCCAAATTATAGAGCTATTGTCTAGAGGGAAAGGGACCCTAAGGGATAGATCTATGCTTGGGAGAGGAGTCTAGAATATCAAGGGCTAAATTTAAAAGGCTTCATATTATTAGGAAATAGTGAAAACATGCCTAAGTGGGTTGTGTAAGTGATTAGTTGAGACTTATGGTTTGGTGTCAAAAGTCATGATCAAGTTATACAAATAGTATTTTAGTATGACTACACAATTTAATTGACTATGTATTTCATTTCAAAATCTGCTTTTCTAGACTAGCTACTAACATATCTCATTTCATTTTTCATCTTTTTAACAATCCTTTCTCTTTTCCTATTTGCTATGCTATGTCAACTAGCTCGACTCTGCACTATCTTAGGCCCTAATTTCTACCTCTATCAATTGCACTAGGTCAACCTAGTTGACCCAACAATTTTGTAGCTCTTATGCACTATACTAGGTTGATTGAGTCAACCTAACACATTTTCAAGCCTTTTTCCCTTCTCTATCATCCTTTACTCTCTATACTAGGTCAGTTCTATGGACCCTATCCAACTTTATTGTCCCTATTTTGCACTGAGTCACTTGGGTCGACCTAGCTTTGTTTATGTCACTTTATGAATATTTTCTTTTCTCATCTTTCTTTCCTTCTTCTTTCATCATGTATTTCCTATTAGGTGACAACACTGAATCTCAAACAACAGGCATGATGGAATTCACCAATCCTCATAGGGTTTCCCATAGACAAAGTAGATTTCCTTTTGAAAATGCTAGTGATGTCCATTACAACTCGCATAATGGACTATGGGTTCCCTCATGATACCTCTTTGAAACATAATCCTTCCTTTCTCCTAGAAAACCAACCTAAGTTAGAGTATACTCTCAGAATGCTTTTCTTTATTAACTAATTTCCCTAACATAAATGAAAATATCTATCTACCATTTACAATCTCATGATTAGTGGTCAGGATAGTGAACCTCCTTCACCACATTATACATTCTCAAATGAATTTGGTAATACTAATTTATTTTCTTTACAACCTCTCCCTTTGATCATAACCTCTTTTCATTCTTCTTCTTCTTTCCTTTCTTCTACCTCAATGCCTAATATCTCAACTATCATGGTTAGTTTTATATCTAGTGGACCTCTCTTAAGATCCACTATCCTTAATCCTTCCACTAGTTAATTGTTTTCTACACAAGGAACTCATGCTTCTAGTGTTTTTTCTTCTCTTCCATTCACTAGTCCATATTTTGCTACACAATCAAGCTTTTCCACTAGTGCCTCGAATTCTCATCATTCATCTCAAGCTCTAAACAACACCAATAGTGGTACCCAAGCCACTAATACCAATACCAACTCTTCTAATAATTTTAGTCAAACTCACCAACTTATATTGCAAACCCTCAATAAAATTAATGTTTTCCAAGCCCATAACACAAATCAAATGATGAGAATGCAAAACCAACTTCTTCATCTTCAAACGCAACCAAAATGAACAGCTTGGGGAAAACATAACCAAAGTGTTCCTCCCCTTCCTCTTCAAGATTCTCAAGGAAATATTATTCCTTAACCTCCTTTAATCAATAAAACTATCAATCATATATAAAATGAGCCTCTCACAACTCAAATTACTAAAATTGATATAGGAGGTATAACACCTACAATCTCTTATAATAGATCAACTAATCCTTATCTTCATCTTAAAACATTTAGGAATATTAATAAAGATTGGGTTAAAATAAGGACCTTTTCTACTACCAAGCTCCTTGCTAAAACCCTCACAATTGATGCCTTAGATTGGTAAAATCAACTTAGACCTCATTCCATTACTAGTTTGGAGGATTCACTGAATGCTTTAGTTCAAGAATTCCAAACCAGTGATCTTCCTAAAAACACTTTGGCCCATTTCATCAATTACAAGCACAAAAAAAATTAAACCACCCAATAATTTTCTAAATGATGGAAGAATTTATCAAATAAATGTGAACACAACATGTCTAATGATAATATTTTTCATCTCTTTACAAATTCTCTTTATCCCAAAATACAATATCGAGTCTATACCCTTTCTCCACATACTTTGAAAGAAGCTATTGATCAAGATAAATGACAAGATTTCCTTATGCATTAATTAAAGCCACCCCAACCTTCTATAGGTTCTCATATACTATTTAAAAACAAAAACCACAATGTTACTAGTGATGGTTTTTCTAATTCATTTGATACCATTCACGATATTCAAGCTATTGTTCCTACCCCTTCTTCAAAACCAACTTCCTCTTCTCAACAATTTACTAATCTTCATTTCCTAATAAATAACATTAATATTCATAAACCTCTTTACTTAGTTGAATTGATTAAACATCTACCTAGGCCTCTTCCTTATTAAATTGACCATACTCATCCTATGAAAACATTGTATGATCCTAACAAGTTTTGTTGGTTTCATGCTAGTTGGGGTCATACCTGTAGAAAACTTCATAATTTAGATATAGACTTTCTTCTTGGACCTAATTTTGACTATGATTCTATCACATGCCAACGTCAATAAGCTTATGAGCATGCTTTCAATGAATACAAAACTCATGATAAAGCTCAAGCCTTAAATCAAACAAATACTCATTTAGTTATTTATAAGGATCCTTTACCTAATCATCAACCAATTCAATTAAACCAAGGCAAGACCATATCTTCCACTAATAATACAAAAAGTCTTGTGGAACCAATTTCCAAATAAAATATGGTTAACATGACTGACATGTGAAGAGTAGTGGCTTTCATCGATTCTCAGCCTATCTACACCCCATCTCCTTCTCAAGCATACCATGTTATCCAAGACTCTTCTCGAAATTATTTAAATGAGTTGGGGAAAGAAGATCTTAAAGCCTCTAATGAAGATCCAAATTATGATTCTCCTTTGGATAACACATCCCATGCTATTTCTACCACTCTTCCATCATCTTCTCCTTCCAATGTTAATCAACCTTCTATTAACACCTCTTCTACTCCTCAAGATCAAGTTGAACCTATTAGTTCATCATCTCAACATGATTTATAACCTTCTTCTAAACCTTCTCATTCTTACCAACACAAATTTCAATGCTCTTTGACTACTCCTTTTAAATACCTCCTTAACCATTGTGTGCCTATATCTAAAAATCTTCTCATGGGTTATGATGAGTGGGATCTCATTGCAGAGCTCACTAATCTCCTTTCTCAAATTCCATTTCTTGAACTCATGAGGACATCTCCCCATCATCAAAACGGTCTTATAAAACTATTATTTGAGATTAATGTCCCTCTTCCTCCCTTAGTGGGATGAGAGGCAACCTTATCTAGTTCCAAAGATAGTATCTTATAATAATGTGAAGAGAAGTCCATCAATGTTGATGAAACTATTGACACTTCTCTTTCATTAAAATTTCCCATTGAATTTATGATTTTCAATGAGATTATGATTCATGTCAATGATCCTCCCCTATTTATTAGCATCTAAATTAGTGATATCCAAGTTAATTGTGCTTTGATTGATGAGGGTTATAGCACTTGTGTTACTTCTATTGATTTCATTAAAACCCTTAGATATTCAAAATGCAATCTTAATTCTACATGTAGCACCTTCTAAGGATATGATAGAAGGCAAATGCCTCCTCTTCAGTGTGTGTGGCTTCCCATTACTATCCCACCTATCACTATTCATGTGAAGGTGATGATCTTTAAATTTCCTCTTTCTTATAACATCTTGCTTGGTAGGCCATGGACTCATCATATACAAACTATCACTTCTTCCACCTACTAATGAATTAAATTCCCTCATAATGGATCCATTTATAGGATTCAAGGAGATACTAACCCTTGGAATTTTGAACAATTCCAAGATCATGGTGTCTTTAATATTCCTACCCTTGAGCCTTTACCTAGTGTTATATTTCATGAGTTGCAACATCTAAATTTTCCTATCAACTCAACTAGAGAATATAATAGGCATCCCAAGATTATTGGTAATATTCCTCATAACCTTTTAGACTTTGATGATGATGATCCTGATGAGATTAATCTTAATATCAAAACTTTTGATCTCAAACCTCATCTCATCTCCCAACTTCCTGTTTCCTTGCAACCTCATTCTCGTAAACCTCCTTGTGATGACATTCCTATAGTCTTATCCAAGACTCATTATTCTATTCTCCATGCTTCTTCTAATGACAAAGTTATTCTAACTTATGTCATTGATCTTCATTCACCTAATTATGATTATGGTTATTCTTTAGATGATCCTTTATTAGGTGGTCTTGTCCAAGCTCATGATGCCAAGATTGTGAGTTATCATTCTTCTTTACTTTAGTCTTTTCATGCATCCTCTCATGTTCTAATTTTTATACTTATTGATTTTTTTATTTTTCCTCTTTATCATAGAGTGGAGATGGCACTGACAGCTCTCCTTTCTGAGGAGCTCTATAGGACTATGCTCATGGATCATGTTATGACCAGCCCTTACCATTTCTATAGGTTCCCTAATTCCCATCATTGGTTTACACCTAATGTTAGTGCTACCTTTATTAGGCCTTTTGTTGATCTTGCTCCTCTTATAGTGGAACCTATGTCAAGACCAGTTAATATTACTTCTTCCCTTATTGATGAGCCTATTTTTGCTTCTTTCACTAGTTTTCTTCCATTTAAGAATAGCTCTATTCCTTCTCCATCACTAATTCCTCTTGGTTATGGTTTGCTTCTTTTTCCTAAGATGGATCCTTTGCCCACCACATGGGGTGATGAGTCATCTCCCTCTTCATCCACACTTGTTACACCTTCTCCCATGAGTGTTCCTTCTAAAGACACTCACAAACATATATATTACTCTCACAGGATAGATACTCATTATTCTACCCATTTTCATAAGTTTAAATAATATATTGATACCTTGCATCCTTCTTCCCTATCTATAAACACTACCATACCTCCTCCCAAGATTATTATTGACTATATACCTAAGTATGGTGAGAGGTATTGACTATCACCACCTTCCAAAGATATAAAATATGTGATATATAGATATCATCCATGTTCACTCTTTACCTTGATAATATAATCTATCAACCTATATCCCATATGGCTAAGGATCTCCTCTCCTCTCCACACTACCTAGTCCTCTTTCCATCTCCTAACTCAATGTGACCTATCATCAAGTGCATGGGGAAACCTAACTGATCAATACATAAGAAATATCTCATATATCCATGATTTCAATAGTATGATTAGTCCTATAGTTTTCTACCCTCTGACCAGAATCTCATATAGATCATGCACAACATGGACCTGGATAGTAGAGCCTAGATATTATAGCACTTTCTCCTCTAGCATCATCCTACTCAATGCTATGATGTATAGTTTTACCTTTTCATCCGACTTGTGATAGATGACCTGTTGTGTCAAAAGCCTACTATTTTATCCTATTTTGGTCCCCCTTGCCTTTCTTTGGTCATTTTGAACCATTCTATCTCTCTATTGGCTTTACACATATTTTTCTATGCTTTCTCTAGTTCCCTAGTCAACCTAATGTGACCAAAAACTTTCCTATTTTTATCTTATTTTTCTCCACATTTCTTATTTTCCTTCTTATCCTCCTTTCTCTGGTGCTAAGTTTCCATTTTGGCCCTTATTGACCAAGTGTATACCCTACACTAGGTGTTTGGTTCCAAAATGTGTTAGGTCATCCTATACCCTCTAGGTCCACCACATGGATTTCACCCTGATTTACTCTACTAGGTTGACCTGGTTGACCTAGTAGGTTTCGTGTGCTGACTTATCACATTTTTCCAAAAACTTGCCTTTTCTATCTTTTTCCCAAATTACTTCCAACCCATTTCCCATCTTCCTATTTCCCTCCCTTAGAATATAATTTTGTTCATTTTTATCATATATAAATGATTAAAATTAAATTTCATCAAAATTCACTTAATTCATTTCAAAATTCAAAATATAGTTTGAGATTCTTAGATGCATACCTATAGTGCACCCGCTCTCATTCCTAGAGTTTCCTCTCATCTAGCATGGTGTTCCCTTGCCATTCTAGCTTATTTTCTCTCTATATCTCTTTTTCTAATCTCTTACAATGCAAATAACAAAATGAATTCTCTTTTTCATATTTAAAACTACTTTTTAGCCATTCAAATTCTTCATTTATTTTCTTTCAGATTCCTTTTTTCTCATATTTTTGTTTCTATTCATATGTTTTAAAAATCATAAAATGTGTTAGATTCATGATGAAATAGAGATTTTTATACACTATTATATGCCTATCTTCCAAAAAAAATGATTTTTAGATATTTTTGCACTAACTTCTATAGGTTTACCTAGTGTGCTTTACATTGGACACCTCCACTTTCTTCTAGTCTTCTTCTCTGACACTAAGGTAAGTTAAAGGTATGTGTTTTTTCAATTATGTCCTTTCATTTATCTTATTTTATTCTTGATTCACTTAGCATCAACGTTATGTGTCATCATGTTTTATACCAAAGCACCATCTGATGTTGCACTTATGTGACACATGATGAGCTTTTACTAGGCCATATGTATACACATAATATTTTCACACTTTATTGATTACTGACACTTTGTATCTTGCAGAAACCTACCAAGTCTTAATCTCTCTGAGTGCATGCCTTAAGGGGTGCATCAAGAAAGGGGTGGGAGACCTTTGATGCTTCGTAAGATTATTATTCTTTTTGCTACTTGTTATCTACACTCTTGCCTCCTAAAACCTTAAACCCTAATCTTATTTCACTTTTTCCTATCTATTAACAAAATTTGTCATGCATTATCCCTCATTATTACCTTGATTCCCTTTTGAACTATTTAGTAAGCTAGATCATCTTGGTCAACCTAGCTTATTTTGGGGATACTTTGCCTTATTGCTTTGCATCCTGACTGACCTAACATGAACTCTAGGCATTAGCCTGATAAAATGCTAGGTTGACCTAGTTGACTTAGCACAACTGACATGTATGAAAGTCTTTAGGGTGAGATACTACTATATATACAATGTCATTCCTTACCATTTCATAGGAGATTTGAATTAAGTGAAGAAGTGTGAATTAACATTTGCTTATTAACCTTTCTAATTAAGGAATAAAGCCTTAAGGTTCAATAATTTTCTTTGGACCTTTGATCTTATCTTATGGAGAAGTATTTTGGATGCCTAATAGGTCATGTAGCATAGAATTGATTTATCTTGGTTGTCCTTACAAGCCACAACAATCTCTTGCAAAGCACCATTGGCCAAGGGAGAGGTTGAGACTTGGTAGGTTCATCTTCAAAGGTAAGTATTCCTAGCTTTATTTATCCTTTATAAGACTAGATAGATAATACAATATGTATTATTCTCTCCCATGTACTAGGATTCTGTATACATTGATGTGAGTATATGTCTCATATACACGTTTAGTTTAGTTTTTATTTACTTGTTTTTTTCTAACCCCTACTTTGTGCCACAAGCTTTGGTGAGAACTATATTAGTTTACTTTTATTGTTATTAGATTAGTTTAATTTCTTGTTTATTATCATAAGTGAATATAGAAACTATAGGACTCTTTTAGGGTTGTGCGATTATGTCAAACTATACGCTTTGGAACCCTACCTAGCATGATGTGTTATGATAGATGATATAATTGATCCCCTAGTCAGGTATATTAGATCCTCATATTGGTGATTATCCTACTTCACAAGTGTGTGACCTAATCAAAATTTTAGGTGTGATCTATCTTATTTGATCTATGATTTATTCATGCACACCATGCATTACATAAACCATCATTGTCAATTGATTTTTTTCTTTTTCCTCCCCCTCTTCCACTAGACATTTATATCTAAATTTAAGCATAACATTTCTCTTCCAACCCATTTAATAATATAAAAAAGAATAAAATATATTTTTAACATTAATAAAAATAATAGTATTAAAATAATACATATTGTTTATGATATTAATGATAATTATTATAATTTATAATATTCATTATAATTGAAAGTATCAATGCATTTTTTTTCAAATTTCTAATCTCATATTTGAATATTGAATCGTAACCTCATAAATGACTCTCTATAGGTAGTGTCACTAAGATTCTCCAATTAGGAAGTGCAAAAATTTGTGACAATTATTGAATTCCCCATTTCACATCACCTCCATTTATGCATAAAATAAGATTTAATGCCTATCAATCAAGCTTGAGAAGAGTCCCTGGCCATGAAGGTTTTTGTATGACTTTAATAAAATATTTAATGCCTTTAATATGATAGCAGGGGAGGTTTGGTATTACTTATATCCACTAACACACACATACAAATTTAATTGTGATTGTTCCAAAGTTTAAGTTAAATTTAAACATTAATAGATTCAAAAACTTATCTTACATTAATACGAATCGATCACTAAATTCATCCATAATTAATTATGTTGAATTAATATAGATAACTTGGTAATAGTTTAATTCATAAAACACATACTAAATTACGATCTTGTTTATATATTTAAATACCTCAAGAGACAACTCCACCCCAATTGCTTGAATACTAAAACAAAAATTATTATAAGATTAAGAACATTTGAAAATCCATAGAACATCTATAACCTTATCTTTATTGGATATTAGATAGAGAAAAGTTATTTAAATTGAGGTCACATACCAAATTATGATCTTGGTTTTATACTTAGGGACATCAAGAGACAACTCTACCTAAGTTGCTTGAATACTAAAACAAATCTTATTATAAGATGCATAAAAACATAGAATGGGAGAAAGAACATAAAACATAGAATGCAACCAAATTTCCCATCTATTTCAAAGTGAAATTGATTTAAATTATAAAACCAAAATTTTTGATAAACTTGAATTTAACATAGTAATAGAAGAATAACCACAAAAAGGTGCAAGTGATAAAGCCACATTAAAATTTGTAAAAGTAGACATTGTCACAACATAGTAAATAGTAAAACACAATCAACTATAAGTTAACATTAGAATTTAAATTGATGGTACAAGGAACATCTAAAGGGATGTACTTTTTTATTTTTAGGTGATAATATATTGGTAACATGGATGAATAGAAGTAATAAGATAGACTCTGGGACCTCAATGTCTTATCCCCACATTAGCAACATTGCATCATGTAATGAACAATGTCATATTTAGAAAAGATAAGTTTTGTGTTTTTCATTATGAGGTCATATTCTAATCAAAGCCTAAAATGTTTGACAAATATGTACTGCTATGTTAGGTGGTGCATTTTTTTGTTCATATATTGAACAAATTTAATCTTCCACTACCTGTCGATGGTTTCATTCCCACTATCAATAGTCATATGCCTATTCTTTATAGACATACAAATGCATCATTACCATTATGTGGAAAATTTTGATGTCAATCACAATAAATTATAGATGTATCCCATCATGACATCATTAATCCTTTAGAGTCTATGGGTCATTTCATGCAAAAAAGCTTTTAGGTTTGTCCACATCAAAATCATATGAGTGAAATGTATTGTTTTAAAGTTATATAGGTATAATCCAATGATGCATCTAGACAAGCTCAATTTAATGTTTTCCATTGTGAGGCCTTATTATGTCCAAATCTCAAAACATTGGGCCTTAAATTACTAACATTGTCTGATCTATATGACTTATAACATGATTTACTACCAACAAGCTACTTTAAAATAACATATAAATCATTCAATATGTCCTCCCTGAGACTAATTAATGAAATATTGGTAGAATTTATGAATTAAAAACCCTTTCTCAATCTCACATGTTCTTAGACATAATTTTTCTATCATTATCATTTACATCTTAGATTCATTCATGTGTATTGATACTTAAATTTTCCTTTAATTGAAAAAACAAAATCATAAATTAGAACCTTGTGTAAGTCCATGACTCTTAGTCATAATAAAAAAATTCAAGACTTTACATACCCTTCACCCATTGTAGAGTCATCTATAGCTTAACAAATTAGGCATCTTTGATTGGTCATTTTCTATTGTCAAGAGAGGATGAAGGTATCACGAGAGTTGATTACTTTCATTTGTTACATAGATAATAATTGCACCTCTAGAGATGATTTTATGCCTCTACCTTGTATTTTTCATTGCACATTTTCAATTTCATACTTGTGTCAAACAAAAGTATCTTTGAACATACCCTTCTTTGTTCATCTCCCAGTTATGTCCTTCTATGCATAGACTAGTATGTTGTTCATTTAAATTACCTCATGATATGGTAGTTACTTAAGCCGTCTTCTCCTCTAGACTAGTCATTCCAAACTCATAACTCAGGTGAACACTCAATAACTTCATTATTTTGGATTGCAAGAAATAAATCAATATTCTCACTGGGCACAATCTATATCAAACCTAGACCGATTGTAAGAAATTCTCTAAGGATTACATGAAAGAGTGTAAACTAATAGTTGTTTCTCATGTGAAACCCATGACTATTGACCTTATTTGGAGGGGAAAGGCAAAGACATACAGAATAAGTGATGAAACATTTCAAGGTGAGGTGGATGGTGATGATGATGGGCAAAGATAGGGTATTTCAAATGATGTATCTGAATAAGCCCAACTAGACACACATGAAAATTTTAGTGACATGTAACATATTTGAATCCAATATACAACGTTCACCAAATGGTTTAAGTAAATTAATACATGATTGAAGCAAGCATCATCTCAATGAAAATAGATGTATCTTTGAGGTATTTTTTCAACCATATATTTTCATGATGACCATATTTTTTAGAATTTTTTATTGGGTCATAGATTTTGATAATGTTCCTTCAAAATACTTTTTATTTAAATTATGTGTGACTATGTTACAAGTGATCAGACTACCATAGTGCTTGGAAAGATCATATAAAAATTGGTGGGTATTCTAACCGTCATCCAACAAACTATCCAAATTTTTATACACTTATGGTCCTCACCAAAATTTTACCTTTATTCCATTCACCAAATAAAGATAAATAAATACTATTGTTAGGAATATAATAACTATTGTTAGTGTTATGAGAGTGAGAATAAAAAAAATTATAAATATCTATATCCATATCTATTTTCATATGACATCATTCATCACTCAATTAGATTATATAATAGGCATCTTTAATTGAAGAAATATTTTCCATTTTTTATCTAATTTATTTTAGAGTCATCTAATTAGGTTTTGTCTAGTTAACACAGTTAGATTTTTTGTCAATTTAGTTTTGGCCTTGTTTAAATTGACACATGGTACCTTTTCTATGTTTTTAAAAGAGTCATTGGATATCTGACACATATTTCAATCATGTATTGGGTAATTGAAATAGTGGAAGCTAAATATTACATTATCATATGTGACCTATCATTGAACTTTCTATGTGTATTTTCTTAGGTTTCTTTGAGACTCTCATTAAAATACCCATCATTTCCCCTCACCATTTCCATCCAAGTCACCTTAATATGTTTGACCACTTACATATTTTATATGGGCTTTTCCTTCCCCATCAATTTACCATTGCTTAAGTTCATCATAAAATAAAATGTCTCCTCCCCAGATAGCACATTGCCACACCATATGAAGAAATCAAAACCTAATTTTTCATTGCCACCTTCAATAAAATATTAGTTTTTTATTTTCTAATTCTTTGTGAAAAAAATTTAAGATAGGGTTAGTGGTCATGAGTTTTGAGTGTGATACGACTATAAATTTACACTCTTTTGCTTTTAACATGCCCACTTTACCAAAACATAAATTGATATTTATTCTAGTGTGACTTACACTTTTGGGGAAACTGCTAGTTTCAACCCTTATCACACACCATGTCAACAAAAGAAGAAGTTTCATTTCACCTTAAAATCTATAACATTTCCATTGGGATCTACATAGAAATACTTGATTTTTTAAAACAATATATACTTTAAATAGATTACACCATGATAATCTAATCAAAAATCATATAAGAGACTTTAAGTGTGATATCTATAAATGAAGCATATTGCACCATACATCACTAATCAATATCATTATAAGAAACACACCATAATACAAACATAGAAATTAATTACAAATAACCAGCCATGGTTGGTATAATATATAGCCATTACTATCAATCCACATTAAATAGGTAATAATATCTCTTCATCATAATGTTTCCAATAGTAAATATAATATAATACAATGTATATAAATAAGATACATGGCTCCCTAGAGCATGAGTTCCCTAGACTCTCTAGTATTTATGTTAATATCAAGTGTCATCTCAAAAGTAGTACTGTTGTGGAGAGAGAGAGCATCATTTGAGTGCTTTTCCACACCAACCATGGACCAACGATTTCCCATACTAATCCCATCAAGAAATGGCCCTCCATTCATGGATGAGTAGATAGTGATGGCATGAGAATCCAAAAACATAATCAAGTACATGGGTGATGTATGATTTCTACAACTAAACATGTGATATATCATAGACATCCATTCTATTACAAGATATCATACAAACATGTAAATCATACTCATGAAATCATAATGTCTCATTAAAAATTACTTTATCCAAAGTTTTCAAATAATAAATAATAGTGATCTATAAATCAATCAAAATTCATACACACCACTTGATCAAATTGCCTTCATATGGCATTGTGATGCTAGTAAGTTAGTGAAGTCTATCTCACTACTTACTCAATATCACCAATGTGAGATTAGTTAACATAATATAATCAAAATATTTATATAATTTACATCCTACTAATAATCATATCACATAACATGCTAAGCATAGGATAATCTAACAACATACATTTATTCCATCAAATGTATGAATGAATCTCACATTATTATCTATCTCATAATAGAAATAATGACTCAAGTTTATACCATCCAGGTAAAACACACTTTTAACTATAAATTTTAATTTTTATAAATAGTTTAAAAATATACTACACCCCATGATAACCCATATTATAATAGTCTAGTGTTTTTAAGCATAACTACTAAGTACCATAACTAGTCATATAAATTAGTATAAGCCAATAGAAACTTAAGCTTTTGTTCAAACAAATAAATATAACAAAGAAGGTCCCAATTCACATAGACATAAAATTTTCCATTCTAGCCTTGGTTATACTTTTAGGGTTATATGAACACATAAATAGGGTCCTAATAACTATTTAAATCATGTTATTCATAGTAACAACCATCGCACATACATTTAGTTCATCAAACATATGAATGTATCTAGACAAAACAATTATAGATTATACTACCCAATTATAACATATATTTAAACTATCATTTCCAATTGAAATATTCTTTATGGCATCCCATAATATCATAGCTCATTGTTTATGAGCACAACTACACAATTACAAATAATCAGACTTTCAATTTAGAGAACCCAATGTTCAATAATAATAATAATCAAGTAAGTACGGGTTATACCACTTAGTATACCCTATATTTAATTTGCATAATGTAGTTCCCTTGTAAGTATATCTAAATACATGTTGTATTATATGATAATAAATGTATTATAGTCCATCCATTTCCATGGATACACTACTCCATTTCAACAAACAGTCAAAACAAGAAAGTCTTAATTCCCACAAGAACATATCTTTCATTTAAAAAAATTATTATATTTCAAGGAGATTTAAGTATAAATAGTTTTTCAATTCTTTAAGAATCTAAAACTTAGTATTTATCCAAAAAAAATATAACCTATGGGCACAAATTATGATCTACTAACATATGCTAGGTATAAACACTCATGTGTACCAATATACTCAAAACATGTACCACACAAAAGTTTTTAATACTATATACATATATACCGATAGTAAATCATAATATTGTTAGGTTTTAGGAGACTGTATTCATATGGGTATGGTTTCATCAAGTTCATAGATATACGAAATGCCAAAGCCATGACAATATTCTAGTCAAAATCTATGCTATAAGTATGCATCCCATATAATTATATACATAAATTATATATGTCTACAATCTAGTACATAAAGGTATACCCACGATACATATATTACATAAGTTAACAATGGATCAAAATACAATATACTAACCAATAGTTTTCAATAGGTAAAAGTGGACCATGTTATAGTAATAGTTTAGATGCATACCGATTAATATATTAAACCTTTGTCTAGAGTTATATGTAAAATTAATAATATTACTAATGCATACCATATACCAATTAATACTAATTAATAATATCTACAACAACCTTGACAATAAAAGAGCAATTTAGATGTAAAACCTAATCCAGGTACAACAAAGAGGGTTACAAAGGATACCCCTAACAACTAAGTATAGCTAGGAGGATTTGAAGGATTCCCTAACCTTTAACAAGTGAAGTAATAGTTACCCATGACCTTGGCAAGACTAGAGAACATGAGGGTTTTAAGGGTTCCCACAACTAGGGGTTTTAAGGATCCCATAACTTGTATTACATAAAGATGTTATTAAATAGTGAATCTTGAAGGGATATATCCCTTCTTTATGTCTTCTTTAAGGGAACTAAAAACTATAATATCTACCAGAGAAGGAGGTCTTCCACCACCAGGGTATTCCACATAGCCTCCATATAATTGAGTTATATCAAGCAGGTTTATTTTCCCACTAAGATTCACAACTTGTTTAAAACATAACAAGGTAGTTTTGAGCTTCTCGTAACCATGGAAAAGATAAGTAAAGGTACACATGAACTTGTAAAAATAAGGGAGTTTTGAGGCTCCCACAAACTAGTGAAAAACAATAAAAAACAAACTATAGAACATAAGTTTAACTAGAAAAGGAGGTCTTCCACCCCATGGGTCTTTTGCATAACCATCACATAGTTGGATCAAATCAAGTGGGCTTATCTTCCCACTTATAATGAAAACCTTTATGAAGCATATCAAGGGGGTTTTAAGGTTCCTACAACCATTAAACATAAAAATATGAAACAAAATAGTGAATCTCAAAGGGTGGACCCCCTTTGTCATGTCATTCCTCAAGACACTGTCAGATAAAAGACCATTCAAAAAATAAGGTCTTCCACACTGCCAAGCATGACTAAATAAAATAATATCCCCTAAAAATGCTTCATCTATAATTGATATAATTTTGTGAGATACCCAAGGGTTGGATCCTCTAACATCCACTCTTAAATTATAGGAGGCCACCAAAAAACATGGTCCTCTTAGACCCAACAAAAGGCCTTTTACAAAGTTTAGCACTCCTAAAAATTAAAATTCCACAAAAATGAGCACTTTGAGAAATACCAAAACACTAATAGTGTTAGGATGAGATAAATGGATTATTTCATTGTTCAAGCACTTAGATAAGTTTAAAACATGGTCTCCTTTAATAACCATGCCATTCAATAGGATAGGGGAGTGGGTTCCTCTAATACCCATCTTGTCCCAAAATATAATCTTGGGGTGGGATCCCCCCATATTTCACCCAATGAAGGACCATAGATAAACTAAATTACTTACAGTGCTTGGGTGAGATAAATGGATTTTTTCATTATCCAAGCCATTAGAAGGGGTTAAAGCATGGATTCCTCTAATATCCATGCCACTCTAAGAACTAGGGGAGTGGGTTACTCTAATATCCAACTTACCCTAAAAAAGGAATTTGTGGTGGCATCCTCCATGATCCACGCCATTGAAGGACCATAAAATAAAACCTAATGTTGTTTTAGTTTTCCAAATTGAAATAAAATTTAGACTATTGAAGGTCTTTCGATCCTTTCACTCCTGAGACTTTTCTAGGACTAGGCTCTCCTTATAGAAACTCTAGGTAGATTAAATCCCTACCTAAGTAGGGGATTTTGAATAAACCCAACAGGTGTTGTGAGCAATTTCTAATCAAATTTTCTATTTCAAATTACACCTAGAAGCTCCCTTTTTCTAGACTATAGGATTGATTCTTTCCATTCACCTTGCCATTCAGTCTTAAGGGTGATGTAACTAATGGCATGGACAACCCCCAGTCTACCTAGATTTGGGTCATCTTCATCTCCTCCTTACCCTTGTTTTCATTCTCACTCATGTCTTATTATAAGAAGTCTCTTTTCACTCCTCCTCCCATCCATGTCAAAATAGGTATTCTAGTTTTCTTACTCAAATTGGAATTCAAAATGTTGAAGGTCTTCCACAATAAAACTCTCCCACACAGTTTTCCATTCAAAAATATGGGGGATATTAGTGGTGGAATGGACTACCCCCAATCCACCTAAAACTAGGATATCTTCATCTCCTCCTTGCCCTTGCTTTCCTTCTCATCCATGTCCTAATGGAAGAAGTCTCTTTTTTTCTCTTTTCACTCCCTTTGACTAGTGAAAATTGAAATTTAGATTATTGAATATCTTTTGTAGTTATTGTTACTTCCTCCTACTCATATTTAAATTCAAATTGAAGTTATTTAAGGTCTTCCTTAGTGATCATTACTTCCTTCTACTCAGATTGAAATTCAAAATGGAGTTTCTAAAGGTCTTCCATAGTTACCATTACTTCCTCCTAATCAGAATGAAAATCAAATTGAAATTACTAAATATCTTCCACAATTTCCATTACTTCCTCTTGCTCTGATTGAAATTCAAAATGAAATTGCTAAAGGTCTTCCATAGTTACCATTACTTCCTCCCACTCAGATTAAAATTCTAATTCTAATTACTGAAGGTCTTCCAAAGTTACCGTTACTTCTTCCCATTCAAATTAAAATTCAAATTGAAATTGCTAAAGGTCTTTTACCTATTGCTTCCTCCTACTCATAGTAAAATTCAAATTAGATTTGCTAAAGGTCTTTCATAGTTATTGTTACTTCCTCCCACTCATAAAGAAAATAAAATTGAAATTGTTAAAGATATTCTGCAGTTATCATTATTTCTTCTTGCTCTAATAAAAATTCAAAATGAAATTACTTTTAGTCTTCTATAGTTACCATTACTTCTTCCCACTTAGATTTAAATTCAAATTCTAATTGTTGAAGGTATTTCATAGTTATCGTTACTTCCTCCCACTCAGATTGAAATTCAAATTGAAACTAAAGAAGGTCTTCCGTAGTTACCATTACTTCCTCCCCCTCAGAGTGAAATTCAAATTGAAATTGCTGAAGGTCCTCCACAATTACCATTTCTTCTTCTCATTTAGAATGAAAATCAAACTAAAATTGTTGAAGGTCTTTTATAATTATCTTTACTTCCTCCCTCTTTGAATTAAATTCAAAATGAAATTTATGAAGGTCTTCCATAGTTACCATTTCTTCCTCCCACTCAGATTGAAAACCAAAAAGAAATTACTAAAATTATAGTTACCATTTTAACCAAATCCATTAATTCATATGAGTCTTAAACCTAGTCTTTCAAGGGTGGTCTAGATACATATTGATTAATAATTTAGTTATAGCCTTAATAGTGTGGCCTAGATAATCAATTACCACATAGCTTAACAACTATCCATCCAATAATGAACTTCAAATTCTGATCAGATTAACATTTATTTGTAATAAATTACCATGAGATGAATTCTCTATTTCCAACATCTATTAGATAATGATTTATCCTTTGACAATAATTTATCACTAATATAATCAATTAAAGCATTCGATTAATATAATAAAGAAAAGGTTAAATTATACACAATACATGGTGATCAAAAATAATAAATTTAGTGATATAATTAGGAAAAGGACACTAAATTCTATGACTAATCACTAAATTCATGAATTAAAGTGCTCGTTAACTACAAAGTTGTTACACCATGAGCATCACCCAAAGTTTTTCCCTCTTCTATATTAACACTCATTGCTAATTTTTCTATGTCACTTATAATGAGCTCTTGGATCTTAAACATGATGCGTTGACATGAAGTAATAGGGGCATTCTTTTAGGTAGGAAAAGCTTATTTTTACAACATTAATGGATTCATTACATCAATCCAATCTTGTTATTTAGAATCCAAAAACTCTCCTCCAATTAAAACTTTGAATTTTGGGGGACTCTGAGTATCTTGTGTCTTTATAGAATCAATAGTATCAGTGGAATATTGCAAGGCTCTAAATTCACCTCCTTGAAAACATTTTCTATTGAGATGTCCATGGCTTCCATGGGAAAGCAAAGTATAGATCAACACGATCAAAGAGTGATCACAAAATCAAACCCATACTTCCCCCTCTCTAAAGATTTATAGATTATATGCTTGGGATTGTGCTTATAAATTCATAATTTAGGGTCATGTTGAAAATAAATAATGTTGAATAGTACACCTCCAACATTTATATACCAAAAATTATATGAAGGATCCTACAACCCTACTTCCTCAGAAGATTTATATAATGATTTATAACCCAATACATGTTATCATTATAATTAAATAATTAAATCACCTATTAACTATGAGAAGCTCTTTAGTTGGTGTGGTAAAGTCATTTAACATGAATTCTGGTACATGGTATTGTTATACTATAGTTATATAGTGTTTTTTACCAAGATAGCAAAGAATGATATGTCTCATCAAATACACTAGACCGCTTTAACACTAAACTAGATCGCTTTATTTCTAAACCAAATCATTTTATTAATCACTAAACACTATATCGCTACCCATACATGCATTCAAATTACTAATATGATCACCTATATATAGATCAATGTTCTCCTCAAAATCA
This sequence comes from Torreya grandis, assembly GCA_037957365.1. NCBI lineage: Eukaryota > Viridiplantae > Streptophyta > Pinopsida > Cupressales > Taxaceae > Torreya > Torreya grandis. Next base: position 4,204,401 of record JARHVA010000110.1, read on the forward strand.
AATAATTATTCTCCATAAGCAGATTGATGGACTATCATATAATATTATCTATGATAATATACAATTTCACATCTAAACACTTCATTACAATTGAACTTGTCAAGTTTTTTGTATATACACCTAAGGAGTTTGATCTATACACTTAGGTTACCTAGGTCAAATAGGGGAAACTAGATGCCACATATGTATATGGGCACATAGACAAATTGCCATAGTTAATAAAATCACCATACATAAGCTATTATAAACAATAAACATATTCATTGTTATATGAATCATTCCAAATATACATATACAGTTTCCATATATATACCAAACAAATGTATATATGTATTTATTTATACATTTTGTTAAAATATTTATATTTATATTTAGTTATATATATATATATATATATATATATATAGAGTTCTTAGGTATTCCTTTACACAATTCATACATACTCTCTCTCTCTCTCTCTCTCTCTCTCTCTCTCTCTCTCTCTCTCTCTCTCTCTCTCTCTCTCTCTCTCTCTCTCTCTCTCTCTCTCTCTCTCTCTCTCTCTCTCTCTCACACACACTCTCTCTCACACACACACACACACACACACAGAGCATATATGTAATTACAAATTCAGAGACACACATAAATACACAAAATTTAAATACATTGCGTACTTAGTCCTATGTTTTTTTCTTCGAATTTGTCTCCCTCTATGTTTCCTTTCTCCTCCTTTTTTATGTGTTTTACACCTCTCTTTTTCCTTGAATATATTATTTTTCCCTTTCATGAGAAAAGTGTAGCTTTCTTTATTTTTATTTTTTTACTATTATTTTTCTTTATTTTTTTTGTTTTATCTTTTCTTTAAAATATTTTCCCCTTTTCTCAAAAATCTTGCCTCTTATTTATTTATATTACATTTATTTATTTTTTCCACTTTTTCTCCATTTTTATATTTATTAGAGAATATTTGATAATTAATAATAATTAATAGATATTCACTAATTAAATTAGCATGTCAAAATGGTTTAATGATAGCTCAATCAATAAATCTCAACTTATTATAATTACACAAATCACAATACATTCATGGACATACACACATGTCATGCAAGATAAATTTTAAATAAATAAATAAAATATGCTATCAACCATGGTTAAATGACTATCTAACGTAAACAACATCAAAATACATTATGTTAACCACTTTATCATGCACCTAACATGTACTATCTAATGTGGTGCATGCAAGGTTCTAGTCAGTTTCTCTATCATCCTCTGATATCTCCATCTACGTCACCCTCTCTGATGATGCTCTCCCTCCATTATGCTTTGAGGGATGAGTTCTCATGCATCAACCTTAAAATAACTACATAGTTAGACCATAACATCATGATATACATACATCATAAAATATATCTGAAATGACAATTCAACATGATCATAATGTAAACATGTACACTACAACTAACTTCTAACAAAGTAATCATGTAACCTAAGTAATATCCTACTATCCCATAATAACATGTATCTCAAATCTTAGTTAAAAATAACCAAATCCAAATTTATCAACTATAAATATCCACACTAAATAATTTTCTTAGCAAGGAATCGGGATCTAACATCTTCCCCACTAAATCTAGTCATTGTCCTAGATGAATCTCATTTAAACATAAGTTCTAAATTAAAAATATTGCTTAGAAAAAAATAACATAGTATATAGTATCAAATCAAGTAAATAAATGTGAAATTTGATTATAGGACTCATCATAGTCCTCCCAAGTAGTAATATCCTTAGAGTATTGGTCTCATAAGACCTTGTATTGTGACATCTCCCTATTATGCAATCAAGGTTTGTGAGTGTCACTTACATTGAATGGTTTTGTCATAACCATCCTGGGATCTAAAATTAACAAGACAAACTTATATACTGTAGGACTCACCACTTCTGATATCTTGAAGGGTCTCACATATCTTGATGAAAGTTTTACTGACTTCCCAAAAGCACATGAAATCATCATAAATCTAAGAATAAATATCCATGGAGAGCTCCACAAAACATTCTATCCCCTCTGCACATCTCTCTAACCTAGAGAGTGTTTTTCTCATTCTAGAGAAAATTATTTAGGGAGCATAGTAGGAATGATGTATATAAGTTAATATTATTGCTAATCTGCATAACTCTTATTAAGTATAACATGTTAATATTTTCATTACTCCACAAAGCTCCTAATAATTATGATGATGAATAGGAACTAAAAATACTACATTTACAATATATATATAAAATTAAGGAATAAACATTCCACAATATACATGCATATGGCCATACGAATGAATTTGACAAGACCATCTATCAAATCTTAGATTTGACAAGTCTACCTATCAGATCCAAACTTAGTAACTATTAGAGTCAATATGAGACTTAAATAGGATCTGCTCCCATCCCTTAATACTCACATTCCTAATTCACCACTCTTCTTTTAGGTCTCCATGACCTAATGATCTCCAAAATGTGCACAAGGTTCAATGAATCATAAATCTATATTAATAGATCCCAAAAATCAATAATATATGCTAAATAGTTCTAGATTTACCAACATACATTTAATAAAAATCATATAATCATTCCATAATTGCATTAAGTTACCATTTTCCAACCATAACTAGTATCATATTTCATATCTTAACCTATTCTGTTATATTCATAGTTAAGAGGAAATAATGTTAAAATCAACATAACATACAAAATTTAATGATCACATTTTCCTTACAACCTTTTAAAAGTAACAAATGAGACAATGTCTCCCTGCTTTCTCAGCTAGTACATAATAAGTTAAAATTTTATCTCAACCTTTTATACTAATAAGATGTTTCGCACATCGAAGACCCTACTCACTCCTGATGAAAGGTACATAAATATGTCTTCAAAATAACATGCTTCAAAAAGAGAATAATATAAATCTAATCAAAGGTATATAATAACATAATAATTATAATCAAGTTATAATTATTAATCTATAATTAATATATAATTCAAGGTTTGCCACTCCACATGGACTAAGCTCACAAGTGAAGATAAAGTAGTGACTCTAAAAGTCACAAGTGGAAGTAGTGAACTAACATCATAGTAACAAAACTCTTAAACACCTTCATATGGTACAAATATAACATCGTAACCCAAGTTTCCAAAACCACTACACATTTAATAAACTTGTAAGAGTAGTATCATTACCTACTTCCACAAATGGAACAAAAAATACTAACCACATAGATTCATCAATCCATCCAATCCTATAAATTCTATCTCAACAAGAAGTTGAAGAAACTATCCCATAAAGTCAAGGGAATAAGGTCAAAACAACATTTTAGAAACAAATTTCCATTTTTAAAGAAACATTAAATCAACATCATGAAAATAATAATCCTCTCAATGGGCTTGTAATGATGTCAAAAGAAGGTAGGAGAACAATAACTCACCTCTATACTAACTAACACTTCTTCCTAATCTACATAAAAATATCAAGTGTCAACTCATGATCCAAATCCTAACACATTGGAGTCCTCAACAAAGATAACTTCACTCTACTACAAGAACATTCTCATCGCACTAGGTGGTGCCTATAGACACTTAAAAACTGCAGACGATAGCTTTTGATATCAAATTGCCTTTTGACCCTCATCCAACCTCATGTCTAGTGGACCACCTAGTCAATTAGACTCACTTGACCCCATAAAATCCCTAACACATTTGATTAAATCATTTAACTCACCCTTTTAAACTTTATTTAAACTATTTTTTTCTAATCCTTTTTCCATTAATGGTCAGCCTAACCATCGATAGTTAACCTGACCATCGATGATCAGGTCTCCTAACTTGATTTAAATATTTAAAGCATTTATGAATTTTTATGGAAAGATAAGCATCTCCCTGAATTACAACTTGATTTTAAAACTTGATTTGAAACATCATGAATTGGTAACTTTCTCCCCCTATCAAATTAGTAACTTCCTCCACCCCAATTAGCAACTTCATCCTATAAAAGGATAAGAGAAGGAAGTGAAATGGATCCAAAATTTAGAATATTGTATATAAGCTCTCTTATATACATGTATTCAATATCCTTTCAATAGGAAAGAAACATCATCAAAGACTTGAAGCTCTATTGGAATCGTTTTTGAAAGCCAAAGTACTGTCACTTTAGCCAAATTACTTCAGCCTTCCACCATTAAGTTTTATGTATCTTTCACTTATTTTTGTTGATTTGTATTATTTCTAACCTTCTCTACCCAACTAGACCCATCAGTATCTTATTTTCCACCCATTAGCCCTATAACATACCTCTATTTTCCCAAATACCCAATCTAGACCTTCTATTTTGATCATTTCTAGATTTACATAGGTAATCATTGACAGTTAGCAAAACCACTGATAGTCACCTCAACTGTCGATGGTTACCAAACTGCCCATGGTCAACCTAAACCATCAATGGTTCACCTAACCATCAATGGTCACTATGGCATAAAAACATAGCAAGCTATTTTCAGCCCCTTAACCCCATCCAAAACTAACTTTCTCTATTTTTTCCTGATTACAGTACCTTCTTTGATTTTATGGACTAGACCTCGACCATTTTAGCACAAGTATTGACCCGCTTTTGCTATTTTAGCTATTTCTTTCAATAATTATTTACTTTATCTTCCTTTTATGTATTTACTTTCATATCATTGAATGCAAGTATCCTTTCTTTCTATTTATATAAAATTATTATTATAACAGTGGATTGACAACCTCATAGCAAGCAATATGCTTCTTGGATATAGCTCATGTTATGTAGTCCACTCAACCATATATACAACAACCCTCTTTTATAGCATCTTTTTTATCTACAAGTTATTCCTTCCTAGCCAAAGAGGAGTTCCCACCATCGTCTATATTCTTGTGTGCACTTTTACCAGGTGTTCATCTACACACCCTATTACTAGTTTCATTATTTACTTTCAAAATTAAAAAAATGAGTGAAAATTAAGTAAAAAATTTTGGCACATCCAATGGGACCATAGTTCCCTTTTCTTTCTTTATTATTTTCTCATCGAATGAAATCTAAAAATTTCTTTTTGGGCATAAAATAAACCCCTTGCATACATTGATTGCTTGTTTGTCTTAGTTCATCTAGTAAATTAGGAAGCAAATTAATTAATCATATATTCACACTTGTCATCACACACCTAAGTCAAACCAAAAAACAATTAGCACATCAAAACATATCTAAGATAAGTCCCAAATAATATTTCATCACCTTGCAACAACCTTACCCCTTCCCAACTATCCTACTTAGATTTCACCACCAAGGGGGGAACCAACTCAGCTCTTCGATTGAGTATAATCTTTAAACTCAGTATCTTTTGGCTAAGCACCTGACACTCTTACTATTTCAAGACCGTGAAGTAAGGGGGTAGGCCCCAATAACAAGCCACATATTGAATTTCAACATAGATTTCTCTCTTGAGTGCCTACACAACTTGAAACCAACCTTAGATTACCTCTTTAATACCTAATCTACAAGCCAAATTCCATCTTCACATTCTAAGGCATAAGCCAAAAGTGATCTAAAATGAATCGTATGTTTTAACACACTTTTAGTGTATGCATTTTTTGCCTTGAATTATTTTCTTACGATTGATTTCTGTTTGAGGTGTGAGTTTCATCATATTATTTTCTCACATGGTCTTTACTAGATGGTAGCTGAGAGACCAAACCAATCAACCACCACCTTCTTCTTCCTCCATGGAATATAATTCTAATGATGAGGGTTCACCTCATTTTTATCCCCTCCTACCAGAATCATAGTTATTTCTAAGAGTGATGCAAACTTCACTACCTTCCTTGATCACAAACTGATGGCCCTTAAACATTATCTTAATAAGTTACCCCATCGTACCTCTTTTGCTCCAGTCCCTCCTATAGATCCTCCTTATGGTATGCCTCTCCACCTTAAGGTGGGTACCACCTCAACCTAACCTTTGATAACCCAAGCCTCTTCTTCCTCTAATATCCCATCTATTACCACTACCCAAACCCAATCCAACATCCCAACATCTAACCAAACACCTCCCACCACACCCCACACTACACATATAGGTTCAACCTTACCTCTAGTTACCTATATTACACCTACCATGGGGTTATCTTATACCCCTATTTCTACCCTTCCCCTTATCTCAACCAATCCATCAACTTCTACCCCATTTTAGAACATGGTGCTCTCTAACCCTCAATCGCTTCCACCCATTAGCACTAGATTCACCACTCAACCTCAACCTACCCAACCTCAACCCACTACCTCAACCATGCTTTTAATTCAACCCACATCCATCCCTCAAACAGTACCCATAATAACATATCAATATCTCCCCAACCCATAGGGATATATAACACCTTTCACCCAACCATTTGGGCCAATTAACCCTTATGTGACACCATCTCAACATCTTGTGACCACTTACCAATATGTGGCTTCTTCATTACCTTCTATCACCTATCCATACATAGCTGCCACCCAATCTCAACAAAATGTGCCCCTTAATTATGCATCTTCCCAACCCCAACCAGATTTTATCAAGATGTTAATGGAAAAAATGACCAACTTGGAGTCATCCATCTCCAAGTCTCATAACCTTTTATCCTATGATCAAAATTTTAATGAACCCATTCATCCATCCATTCCCATTTATTCTTATCCTCCTCAATTGCAATTACCCACGTTTTCCAAATTCCAAGGCAAAGAGGACCCCTAACAACATTTAAGAGAATTGCATCATTTTTTTTTAAATAATCACATATGATGATGCTCTCCTTCTTTGAACCTTCTCCATGTCCTTATCTAAATCCACCCTTGATTGGCATAATGCTCTTCCCATACACTTTATTTTTTCTTTCTCCCAACTAGACCATATATTTTTAGATTATTTCTCAGTAAATATATCTAAAAAGGTTTCAATTACTAACATTTATGCCATTAAGCAATTTGATGATGATTCAATTGTTGATTTTATTGCTAGATGGAGAGGTCTCATCAACCCAACTTCTTTTTCCTTACCCCAACCCAAATTCATTAAACTCTTCTCTTGGGTTTGTGCCAAACATATAGCCCCCACTCTTCAAGTTCAAACTTTTAGAACATTTGATGAGGCATTCACCATGGCACAAAAACTAGAAAATTGAGCCATTGATGAAGGGAAATTAAAATTATGGAACAAAAGTTATATCTTTAAATATAATGACCCTTCCTCTAAGAAAACCACTAACCAATCCAATACCAAATCAAAATCATCCATAAACTTAGTTGTTCTCAAAATTGATCTACCTTCAACTAACAACCAACCCCCTTAGACCAATTCTTCTAACCCTCCCTATCAACAAAACTGAAACCAAAATTGAACTACTCCAAAATAATATACTCTCATTGGAGAATATTATGCATCAGTTTTGGATAAATTATTCAAAGCCAACCTCATCCAAATCTCACCAGTTAAACCACCACAATAATTTGATGCTTCTCACCCTATACTTGGTTGGTATAATGAGATCAACCATTATGATTTTCATTGAGTCATAGGACATGACATTAATAGATGTAATACCTTTAATATCCTTATCCAAAATTTGATTTATAGTAGAGAACTTATGCTTGATAATCCCAATGCACCTCCTAATCATTCCCTTGTCATCTTTTGCAAGCCTTTTCCCAATCATGCTCCTTCCACCTAACACCATGACAATGAACCTAAATCATCTCACCCTCATGAGGCACAAACAATCAATGTTATTAATAATGATCCCATTATTGAAGAGACCATTATCCCAATAATCTAAATAGAAATAGTGAACTCACCTCCTATTCTTTCAGATACCCTAATGGAGGAATCAATCACCCCTCTCTCTTTACTTGATGAAACCTTAGCTTTATCTACTTCTCCTTTGATGGAAACATCAAAAGAGATAACCATTGCTTTAACCATTCCTTTTTCTTCCACTCCACCCATTCAAGTGGTAGAACTACCCCCCAATTCTTTAGACACCCAAACAAAGGAAGAAACCATGTTCACTCCTTCACTTTGGGAAACCACACTTACCTCTCCCATCTCAAAATCATCCATGCCCTCTTTATAAACTATCCCAAACCAAGAGAAGGTTACCTCATCTACCCAACCACTAGTTTTTGAACCATCTATCAAAAATAAGGATAGAGAAACCATTCCCTCTTCTCCACTAAAGTGATTACGCTTTAAAACCAACATCCAAGAAACTAAGCCCATCTAAAATCCCTTTTCTAGGTTAGTCCAAAGTTTAGACTTCACTTCTCAACCCAACTTTGAGAGATCCACTTGTAACTTGGACTTCCTTACCAAAGCAAATCTAAACACTCAACTTCACTTAAATCCACCTTTAAACCCATTACCTATTCACCAAATACCTCTTCTAAAACCATAAGTGAACCATCCCAACCACTTCTATATAAAATTACCAAATTGCCTTATACCTCTCTCACCAAACTAATCAAGACTCTAGGAATCCTTCCCACATATAGCCACACTCACCCCCCTTTGTGGTTAGACTTAACCCCATCTACTCCACCGAAGAAACCCCCAACTAAACTAATTAAGAAAGTAGAGTCACCCAAATCTCCACTTTAAACTATACCCATATCACTTCCTTCCCACATACCATTTATCTTAGGACCCCATCCTTCTAACATTCTAATTACCTATTATTCTTTTAAGAAATCATCCCCCTTTTCTCCACGTATACCCGTCAAACCATCTAGTTCTCCATAATTTTTAACCAATCTATCTACCTCCACTTTCTAACCTATAACTAAACCTTTATCATCTAAGCCTTCCATATCTATATCTTCAATTTAAAAACCAATCGTAACCAAGCAAACCCAACCGAAACCACCAATTAAAACCATTCCTCCAAACAAACTACCATGGTAAAGCCTACACCTAAGAAAGCTCATGTCCCTAAAATTATAAACCCATCACCTCCAATGCCTTTGAATGAATCCTACTCAACTATCTTATAGAGGTTGTTGTAAACTTCTTCCATTATCCTACCACCTATCAAACCATTCTACGCTTCTAATACCAAACCCTCCTAGTTCAATGATAACTTGATATGTGCATACCATAGGGCCCCAAGACATGACATAGAGAATTTCAAAGCTATCCAATCACTCATTTATAGCCTATATGATGAGGATGATATATTATCATATGAACCCTTTTTACCCCCATTACCAATCTTACCTTCCACCTAACCTACCCAACCTTTACCTACTCTCCCACTCCTACCTAAGGATGAGAGGAAGGAACTGGAGTAACCAACAAATCTAGAAAACCACCTTATCCACACTATTCATGTGGTTACATGATCCCAAGCCTAATATAAAGATAAGGGAAAATCCAAAGCATCCATTCCATAGATTTACCCTTCCACCACTCAACCTTCCAACAAAAACCAAACACCTACACCTTTACCTATGCCACCACCAAAGCCAAAAGTATCTATTTTGGGACCCTATACCTCCAATCCATCTAGTATATCATGTTAAAACAACTTCACTAGACACTAGTGAAAATGAGCCTTTATGAACTAGTCAACACCTCACCCCACTATCGTTAAGAACTAATTGAGGCTCTGTAATCTATAGAGGTTTAACTAGATTATCCTCAACCTCTTGGAACCTTGGTTGGATCCCTTCATCTTTATACCCTCATCACCCTTCAAGATTCTAAAATACATCCTACTCATCTTGAGGATTATAATCCTCCCCTCTTCATCACATCACACATCAAAAAAACCCACATCAAGAGGTTGATGATTGATGGAGGATCTATCATCAACATTATCTCCTCCCATGCATATGACCTACTTTAGATACCCAAAAATATCATGTAAAAAATTACAAGGGTCCTTTTCTCATTTAATGATAATATAGCCACTACCTTAGGACCATTGTCTTCCATATCCAATTGGGACCTCGTACCATTTCTAAATTATTTTACATTATAAATGGTGAGTTACAATATAATGTGTTACCCAGACACCCTTAGATCCATGCTATGAGTTGCATCCCTTCCACCTTACATTGATGTGTCTAAATTGAGCATGAGGGAAAATTTATTACCATCAAAGCTGACCCTAGTCCTTTTGCCTCTTACAATATGACATGCTAGCCTGATGATTTTATTATTCCTCCTTCATCTACTTCACAATCAACTTCTAATAAAACCACCTCACTAACCAAAATCATTAACACTTCTACTCACAATGATGATGAAGCATCAACTATCTCAGCCATCCATTCATCCCAAATTTTGGCTAACAACCCCTTGATATCCACATTTCAACATATATCTCTTGGGGAATATTAAATTTTCACCTTAGATGCTTTCGTTACTCTACAAAAATATGAGAATCTCAAAAATGACTCTTATTATGATCCTGACATCGAGACCATCATCCCTTTTGGGATCCCCAATAATTAAACAAATTTCATCCATTGGATACTTTCTTAGCCACTTCTCATTCTTGCCACTACCTCATTCATTCAACCCTTCACCATTGAGTTTTTATACCTTGACAAACTAGCCTTTGTCAAAGCTTAACTTTATAGGTGTGTTTGGAAGGGGTTTGGTCTTGGGCTATATGAATAGTGACCTCATGATTTACTTGTAATCAAAACTCAAAAACCTTGTGAGTTCTTTGGCCTTAGGTTTGTACCACTAGATGAACCCACATCACCAAAACCCATTACCATGATCGATGAATAACTTCCATCCTCACCAACCCCATCTCCCTCCAACTTTTAGGACTCTAATATCATCCCATATAAATTTTTTATTTGGATTAATACCATTAGTTTAGGCCCCCTAACCTATCAAAAGGATTTCCAAACTAAAACCCTTCCTCTCATCCATCCTAAAATGATTGAACATGATTCTCCTACCATTAACACCATCCAACATCATAATGATGATTCTATTCTTGCCTACCTAGGTGTAGGGAATTATTCAATTCATAAATCCCTTCCTCTTGAGAACCAAACTATGCTAAATTAATCCACTATTGATGTCAATTTGGGAACTCATGATAACCCTCATATTATCAAAATTGGCCAATCTTTAAATTTTATGGAGTAAAAAAACTGCCCTTCTTTCCTTTGAGACTATAGTATAGTGTTTGTGTGGTCCTATAAAGATATGACCAAAATTAATCCTTCTATTTCCCTCCACAACATTGTTACCCATCTTGAGTTTAAACTAGTTTGGTAAAAGATTCATAGGATGTATCTTTTCGTAGACCTTCTTGTCAAAGAAGAGATTCAACATCTCTTATCTGTCAACTTCATTCAGCCCATTGACTATCCACAATGGGTTTCCAACATCATTCCCATCACCAAACCCACATGGGACATTTGCCTCTATATCAATTTTCATGACCTAAACCTTACTTTCCCTAAGGATGACTTTTCTCTACCCAAAATCAACCAAATTATTAATCAAAAAGTCAGCCATAAAATGTTATCTCTCACGGATTATTTCTTAACATATAATTAGATCTTGATTGCTCCCAAAGATCAACATAAAAAGTCCTTTATCACCCCATAGGGAACATTCTATTATAGGGTCATGCCCGTTGGAATCAAGAATCTTAGAGCAACCTATCAATGGGCCAAGACATGTATCTTTCATGATCTCATACATAAAATCGTAGAGTAGTATGTGGATGATCTCCTTGGGAAATCCAAAGACTACAAGGATAAATTAGTTATTCTCACCATCATCTTTGACTGATTAGTCCATTATCATGTCAGAATCAACCTCAAGAAGTGTATTTTTGGAGTCATATCTGGAAATATTCTTGGTTTCATCATATTTCTCCATGGAATTGAAATAGACCTTACAAAATTTAGATTAATATTGGAGATGCCTCCTCCTACCAACCTTACCCAATTTCGTAGCTTGTATGGAAAAATTCAATCTATCTATCATTTCATCTCTTAGCTATCAAATAAATGTGAACCCTTCCACCACTAAGGAAATATACCTCTTTAAAGTGGACCAAAGAATGTCAACAAGCCTTTGATTCAATCAAAGAGTATGTTCTCTCTCCACCCATCCTTACCCCTCCTAAGGAAGACCACCCCTTTTACCTATATATATCTACCACATACCATTCCCTAGGTGCAATGCTTACTCATCATGATGAATAGAATAAAGATAAATTCATCTATTAAATTATCCATACCCTCATTAAATATAAAACTTGGTATAACCATCTTAAAAAACTTTGCCTCACCTTAGTTTTCATGGCCTTCAAATTCCATCACTATCTTCTTAATCATAAAACATATGTCATCACTAAAACTGATCCCCTTAATTATATGCAATCTAAGCCATACTAAAACCAACATATGGATAAGTGGATCATGCTCCTAGCTAATTTTGATCTTGAGTTCCTTTCATAAAAGTCCATTAAATTATAAGTAATTTCTAATCAATTAGTTGAAGATCCTCTACCAGTGAATCAACATCTTCATCTTACCTTCCCAGATGAGTCTACTGCAACTCTTTTTCAGGAATAACCCACCTACCAAATGGCCATTCTTTTTATGGATCTAAATGCCAAAATGGTAGGGGTGCTAGAATTATTATCATTCCCCTAAATGTTTAACCTGTTCCCCTTTCCTTTAAACTCAAATTTAAATTCACCAATAACATAGCCAAATATGAATCCCTAATCATAGGTCTCTAAACTTCCCTAGCCTTAGGAGTCAAGATAATCAGTGTCTTTGGTGATTCCTAATTAGTCATCAACCAGGTCACATGATCTTATCAATGTAAAAATGAGTCCTCATGAAGTATAAATAACTCATGGACTTACTCTTAGCATCATTTGATTGTTACACTATCCAAGTAGTTTCTTGATCTACCAATAAATTTGTAGACATAATGGCATCCCTTGCTTCCCAAATCCCATCTCAACCTATTGAATATAAACTATTTGTCACCATCAATCACTTTATCACACCTTCATATATTAGTTATGATCTTCCTACCATTTATAGGGTGGAAACATCTCCTCCTAACATATGGTATGACCAAACTTTCAACTATCTTAACATTGGTGTTATTCCTCCTAACCTTTTGAAGAATGCTTAAAGATATTTTGTTTAGAGTACCTCTTGTTACACCATACTAGGGGGAATCAGTTACAAACATGACTTAGAGAACATCCTTATCTATTGTATTCATAGTCATGAATCCTCCCACACCATCAAAGAAATGCATGAAAGAGTCTATGGGGGACATTCTAGTGGTATAGCTATTGTTAAGTGTATCCTTCACCTTGGCTACTATTGACCAAACCTCAATCAATATTGTTGAGACTATGTAAAGAAGTGTGGCAAATTTCAACAACATGTAACTTACATCATGTACCTCCTCATGGCATTCAATTTTCTAAGGATTATTTGCCTTTATCATAATTGGGTCTTACCCTTATTGGGGAAATCAATCCCCATTCTTCACGATGGTGCCAATATATCATTACTGCTATCAAATATTTCACCAAGTGGGTGGAGGCCATCCCCCTTATATCCATCAAAGCTGAAAAATTTATCGACTTCATCAATCATTATATCATCTGCCACTTTAGTGTTCCCCATAAGATCATCACTGATAATGGAAAATATTTTAAAAAATAGAAAGTCCAAGGTCTCTATGATGCTTTTGGTATCAAGTTAAGATTTTCCTCACATTACCATCCATAAGACAATAGACAATTGGAAGCCTCTAAAAAAACTCTCATCAAAGTGCTCACCAAAGTAGTAAGTACTTTAGGTCAATATTGGCACTTGCATATACCTTTCACTTTGTGGGCCTCTCATACTTGTATTCAAACCTCTATGGTTGCTTCCCTTTTATCTCTCATTTTTAGAGCTGACACAATCTTGCCTCTCAAAGTCCAAATTCCATCCCTTCACATATATTTACATGATATCCTTTTTGAGAGTGACTATTATTAATAATTCCTTGCACATCTTGAACTCTTTGATGAACATGGCCTCACAGTCCTTGATCATCTTCATGTCTATTAGGAACAAATCAAGCATGCATACAAAAAACACCTAAAAGAGTGAGAGTTAAACATCAAAAACCTCATCCTTAAGGAAAAACAATATGTAACTATTATGGATAAAATAAAAAAGGGAAAGTTTGTTTTCAATTACCTTGGAAACTACATCATAACCCATAAGTATGGATCAAGTACTTATCATTTGTCCTCTCTCAAAGGAAAACTAGAACCTGAGCCTCTCAACACTTCACATTTACATCCTTTCTATTATTGAAACTAGTATTGAACTCACCTTTGTGTCTAACTTAAGCTTGTCCCTTAGTTTATGAGAGTTTCACTTCCTTTCCCTTACCTATCCCTAATCTCCATGGGAATAATTGATTATAATATAAAACCATGTGATTATCCATCATAATTATAGCTTAATCCTAAGCATGGTTACCAAGGCTCTACCCATATCATGGTTCTCATGGATAATTTTCATCTCTAGTCATATGGAATTCCATGATTGGTTGTCTCTCAAACCACTTTACCCATCCATTATTGACCTTTTGTGCTAAATTATTGCCTCCATAAAGGTAAACCTTTAAGCTTAAATAAACTTGTCTATGTCTAATCCTGCACTCAAAATCCATTAGGTCCATATCTTGCATTGTAGACTACTCCCTTGAAGGACAACTACCCAATAATTAAAAGTTGCTTAAAAATAGACTTCTCCCTTTAAGGATAGCTATAAAAATTCAATTATAGACCACTTCCTTGAATGATGGCTAAGACATAATCATTTAAAGCTTATTACATTGATCAATTTCACCAACTTATAAAAATATCTAAAGAAACCAAAAACCCTATGTCGAAATCGAAGTAAGTAAGCCACCATCAACTCTTATAAGTGTCATTTATAGACTTCTTGTATTGATCAGTCTACACATTATTCTAGTATGTTGTAATTGACCCATATATGTTGCATTTGTATACTTCTCACATTGATTAGTGTACATATCATATTAAGGCATAAATATGTCTATTATGATTCTTTGGTCGCCTATATAAGGGGCAAGATAACCCACATCAGGTTACTATTTTACCCATTTCCCATTCAACCATCTACTTATCATCTACTTTCCCTCCACATCTTTTCTCAAATCAAGGTACTATGAGCTTACTTGATGTAAAATGATCAAGATACCCTCTTTCTCAATCAAAGCATGATCTTACAAATCATTCGATAAGATTTTATTCCATAAGTCAACCCAACTATGTTTTATTATTGTTAGGACCTTACCAACCCAAAATATCATGCTTTTTCTAGGCCCTCTATTAGTTTATATAGATGAGTGCCTCACAATTGTTACATTTCTCACATTTAATCTATTACCCACACCTACTTTATGTGGTTTCATTACATCCATGTCCTAAACATTCATAAACATCACTATAACACTATGAGCCATATCCCATATATGAACCTAAACATCATGCACCTCATCATCCAAATCAACAAAAAAAATCATCTTATTTATCTTCATAAACAAACACATCATCACTCAAATGCACACAAAACATTACATAGAATTATAAATAAAACATATTTTAATTCTTTCATCTCATCATCAATATTCTCTACCTATAAAATAACATTGCATATTGTCTATCCTCATCTCATCTCATAAACAATGGAACATGGGCATCCTACCATTCATAAACCTTAAAATGAAAATCTTACATAGTCATCAATATCAAAAATCATAAACTAACCACATATCCATAATCCTATCCATAACTCACATTGTGTCAACACAACCACATAAACCATATCAAATAGATCATAAGCACTCATCCCTACACCACATCATAACTATGATCTAATAACCATGTCATATTTATAAACATTGTCATCATTTTATCAACACTTGTACATCAAATAATCTATCACAAAAATAAATACAATATACTTAAAAAATATTTATTTTATATCCATAAATAACATCATGAACAAAGATATTCAATATCCATCTTTATATCCTATCTATCCATTTCACAAAGCACATACATCCATGAAATAAATCATAAATAACATAAATGAATCAATAATTTACATATCTAATCTCATTCATCACTAAGCTTATGCCATCATCATCATTGCAACATCATGAACATACATTTCATCATCATCATATGCCATATCCATCATGTGATCAAAACATGAACAACCACAATCAATATACATACCCTCTCATGAGAAAAAAGTCCTCATAATCATGCCACATCAATACATAATCACTAAACTGAATAAAACATCATAGAATAATCATCATGTCATATGTCAATGTGTCATCAATATAATGTCAACAATATAATCAACATAATCAACACATGCTCATCACATACATCAATAATAAAATACATGAAATAATGTATCCATGTCTCTCTCTCTCATATGCATCTCATGTCATTGGCATAGAGGCCAATATCAAAATCAAAATATTGTACATAATCTCATCTATCAGGACCTTGGTACACCACTACCACTAGCCCCATCTATACCTACACTACCATCTAGTGGTGGCCCCCTAATATCCCTACATATCCCTCTATTGAGGCCCACTATCTTGGATTCACTATAAATTGACCCCCTACTAAGTTGGCCCTATATTCCCCATATCTCATATCTAATATAAACTATGCTAGCACTATCACCTTATAATATCATATCTCCTCAATAGTGGTTAGGTACCATATCCTCAAAACTATGTCCGATGAACCTCCTATTGCTACTATAGCTTATCTTACCCTCTATATCAATGAATCTCTCTCTTGTGTCACTAAATCTATGGAGGTCCTCATTGTATCCTACTCACCAATCAAAGTAGAAGCCTACCCTTGTAAGGTGAAAATTTGTGCTTGTAATGTGACCACCTATCCCTATAACCCTATGATCTAGGACTATGTTACTGCTAGTGCTACTACCACCTAACCATCCTATGTTGGTTCCCCTACAAGGTCCACATATATAGGTTACTACCCCCATCACCTCATCCAAAGTCAATTATTTCATATCTATCTTGTAACCAAGATGCATATCCATCTTTCATACCTACATCATCAATGGTAGCTCTAGCTGATAGCTCCTCAAAGTCTAGTATGACATCCTATAGCTATAGCTCCATGAGTAAGAATTCAGCCTCCTTCCTCTTATATCTAGGGAAATCTAGTGGGATCCCTTATACTAATCCAAACTACCACCTCACTTAGTCAAAGGAGATCAACTTAGTCTCCCTATTTTTCCTCCCATAAATTTAGTGCCAATTCTATAAGGATAATGTGTAGTACCTATGCTTGGGCCAACTAAGCTAATTCACATATGTTCTTTATACAACATCACCCACCACCAAACCCTCCAAAGTATCCCTAAACTAATCAATGTCTTTAGCTCCTCCATTGGCACATGTTAAAGCATCAATATACATGCATCATATGAATCTAACTAAAAAGGCTATCTAGGTAAAACCCTCCCATGGTATCCCCAATGGTCTCAAAACCCAAATATGCTCATATGCCCAATAGTGAAGCATGAAACCAATGCTAATCCCATACTATCTATGTGCCCAAAAGGATTAGAGCTCCCTATAAATTTGGACTAGTAACACTGGGGCCCATCCAAATACAATCCTCCTAATCAACATCTCCACAAGTACCTTCAATAGTAGGTATGGAAATTAGCCATAACTTAAATTTGGTAATGCAAAATAGGTCATTACCATCATCATCATCATCATCATAATCAACAAGTGTCTATCATTTGGAGCCCTTTAGTATAATGGACTGATACCCAAACCTCTTGCATACCACCACACATGAACCTGATCTACTCCATATGGAAGGTCCATATGGTACTCCCTCTCCTCACTCTCAATATGATAAATTGGCTCCCCTCAGATGGGTATTTGTGTAATCCTCATAACATCCTCTAAGAGGATGGTCATCTTTCCAGTCAGAAGCATAAAAGTGTTCATCATTGGGTCCCATCTCTTGATGAGGGTGATGATCATGGCTACATCTCATGGTAGGTGTTAGAAATGAATCATAATTCCTAGTCTGACTACCTCCATATGTCTCTACTCTTCCATATTCATTGTATCTTGAACCTCTACAAAGATATTAGGGACTCGATCCTTCATCTAAATCTGATCATGAGCCTAAAAAACCAATCATATTTGCATGCATACTTAGTCTCCAACATCACCCTAAGTATCAATCTATAACTATCTTTTTCAAACCTATTATAACAAAACCCATTTACCCTACCTCACACATACCTATACCTTTGATCAATTACATCCTTAACATTTCATTTTAAACACCTAATTCACTATATTCTACCTTTCAACATTAATATTTGTTTCATATAACTATCTCTTCAAGAATTTTTCTACTACCTTTCACTCACTTTTGACTCACTTCAATATTCATCTAACTTTTCTACATTCCTACATAATTTTCCACCTTTTCCAAACCTACCAACCAGTTTAACACTTGTCAATTATACCAAACTTTAAAACTTTCACACTTACATGCCTCCCACACTCTCTACAATTTTATCACACTCTTTCACACATTTTTTAATCCTCATAAATGTTATACAACATTTTGAAACAATTAAACATTTTACAAACTTTCAAAAAAAATCACATATACAATTTTCTACTTTTAAAAAAACATCAAAACTTTCACAAACTTTCAACTCTTTGTCAAAAACATCACTACTTTCATTTTTTAACCACACAATACCCCCAATCTTATGACTACTAATGGTTCCTAGAACTGTTAATAGTCCCTTAAGAACCTTTTATCCCCAAATACGATCATTGCTAGTTGGGTGAACCATCAGTGTTCACAATGTGTCACCATCGATGGTACAACCCTGAAACCTATGACCCCCATAACCTCAATCCCACACCCTAATTTAAAGACTTAACCTATATACAAGTAATATCTACCCACTTCACAACCTAGGACATAATCCAACTCTCAAAATCATTCCCTATTTGCCTAATCACTCCCTTAAACTCTCACACCCTAAAAATTAGGGCATTATTTTAAAATAAAAATAAACCCTGATTCCCAACCTACTCATTCACACCTAATCATTGAATTTTCAACACAAATCAAATTTACATTTTTCTATCCAAATCAAGACAATACCTACCTCATTCCATGATTGTTGGCATAGTTGAATCCTTCATCTCATTACCTGGCCATGTCCTCATCCTCCCTTCATCAAATCAACAATCGATCACCCTCGAACATAGTCTCCACCACAAAATCAACTCCACCTCAACAAGATCAAATGCAAGAATAACAAATTACACAAAATACCTAGATAAAAAATTCCAAAAATAAAATGGTAAAAGTAACTTCCATTTTGATTTTGAACTCTCAACTTTTAAGGTTTATCTTAACTGGTAATGGTTAGGGTGACCATCACTAATCGACCCTAAGGCAAACACCTAACCGTATATGGTTAAGATTCCCCATTTTTTCAAATACATCTAGCCTTGGTTTTAATCCTTTTAGAGAACACATAATCCCTACTTCAACAATATTTTGTGCTTAGAGATTACCCTTCTCCATGTACGTTTAATTAAACCACACCATGTGATACATCAAATTGGGATAACCCATTTGAATACCACTAACCAACCCTTGAAGAACTACATTTGGCCTGACATTATTTGGAATATTTTATCCATGGGGCTATATAGGCAATTTTCACTTGCATAGTGCATATGGAGTCAACTCAACCATTCCCAGCTAACCCATACCCCACCATTAAATCAAATCTAACTCGATGTTGGTCATTTTTGACATGAATTATTTGCATGTTTTGTGATGACCCCGCATGGTCATTTTAACTATACTAACCAACCTTTCCATGTTGAACTTTTGAACTTTTAAACCCACTCATGCATGACCCAACCAATTATGTTATTTTGTGGGAACACTTCCTACCCTGGATACTTATGACCAACACTAACCTTATTTAGATGGCTTAATAGGCTTGACCTGATCAACTATGACCAATGTTGTGGAATGATTACCCCTATCACATGTGCCTCTAGAATTGAACTTATTTTTACCAACATTAGCAACTTTAGTCTTTACATGATCTTGATTATCTCCCTAAGTCACATTTTATGTACGTGTTTATACCTCAAATTCCTAACCTTTTTATGTCACCCACCTTGTGACTACCCATTTACCATATATCAAACCCTTACTCAATTTCACTTTTACCTCATCAACTCTCAGTTTGAAGGGGAACACCTCCTCCCATACTTGAGAAAACTAGATCTTGAATAACCATTTATTTTTGTTTTATAGTTTGTAAAATCAAAGCCACATAACAGAAAGGGACAAAATGTAGACACTCAAAGATTGCACATGATAGCTATTGATGTCAAATTACCTTTTGACCTTAGTCTAACCTCATGTCTAGTGGACCACCTAGTCAATTAGACTCATTTGACCCTATCAAATCCATAAAAAATTTGGTTAAATCATTTAACTCACCCTTTTTAACTTCCTTTAAACTATTTTATTCTAACCCCTCAACTGTCAATAGTTAGCCTAACCATCGATGGTTAGCCTCACCATCAATGGTCAGGTCTCCTAGCATGCTTTAAAGATTTAAATCATTGATGGATTTTTATGTGAGATAAACATCTCCCTAAATTGAAACTTGATTTAAAACATCATGAATTGGAAAATTTATTCCCCTATCAAATTAGTAACTTCCTCCACCCAAATTAGCAACTCCATCCTACAAAAAGATAAGAGGAGAAAGTGAAATAGATCCAAAATCTAGAATCTTGCATCCAAGCTCTCTTGCATAAATGTATTCAACATCCTTTCAATAGGAAAGAAACATCATCAGAGATCCAAAGTTCTATCAGAATCACTTTTGAAAGCCAAAGTACTTACACATTGGCCAAATTACTTTAGCCTTCTACCATTAAGTTTAAGGTATCTTTCACTTGTTTTCATTGACTTATCTTGTTTATAACCTTCCCTACCATACTAAACCCATAAATATCCTATTTTTGACCCATCCACCCCATAATAGACCTTTATTTCTTAAATACCCAATATATACCTTTTATTATGATCATTTCTAGATTTACATAGGTAACCACTGACGGTTATCACAATCACTGATGGTCACCTCAACCATCGATGGTTACCCAACTATTGGTAGTCACCATAAAAAATTGATAGTTATCCTAACCATTGATGTTTTAAGCTATTTTTATCCCCTTAACCCCATCCAAACTTAACATTCTCTATTTCCTCCTAATTATAATACCTTCTTTGATTTTCTAGACCAGACCTTGACCCTTTAAGCACAAATATTGACCCATTTTTTTCTATTTTAGTTGTTTTTTTTAATTATTTACTTTCTATTCCTTACATGTATTTACTTTCATATCATTGAATGAAATTATTCTTTCTTTATATTTATATCAACTTAATTGTTATAATAGTGGATTGACAAACTCCTAACAAGTAATATGCTTCTTGGATCTAACTCACACTAGGCAGTCCATTTAACCATCCATCTAATAACTCCTTTTTCTAGTGTCTTTCTTATCTTCAAGTTATTCCTTCCTATCCAAAGAGGATTTCCCACCATCATCTGAATTCATGTGCACACATTTACTAGGACTTTTACACACCCTATTACCAGTTTTATTATTTACTTTTAAAATTAAGAAATGAGTGAAAATTAACTGAAACAATGCCAATATAAAAATGGTCTTATAGGATAAGTGTAATTAAGACACATAACTAATGCACATATACCTAAGTGAGAAGCAGCCCATGCTTTTTAGACACTCACAAGAAAAACACCCATAATAGAGGTGACTTGATTAATAAGTAAGAATGTAATCATTCTCGAGGTGTTCAACCTAAATGATAAAAAATACTATAGGAATCTCTTTTTCACAACTTATGAACTATGCCATGCACTCATCTACCAACATTGATTGCAAAAAACACCATTGAGACACTTGATAAACCAACCCTTTAAAACTATAAGAGGGTATGAATGCTCCTAAGATACACAATCAATACATCATACACATTTCACTATTATCCTTTCTGAGAAACAAAAGGATATGAAAATGCTAATAGACTCATTAGGTCCCAAATTTTGATCCATAACTATGATACCACATGTAACATCCCCACTAGGATCTACCTAGAAATATATGATTTTTTTTCAAATAATATATATTCTAAATAGATTACACCATGAGAATCTAATCAAAAATCATATAAGATACTTTAAGTGTGATATCTGTAAATGAAGCATACTGCACCATACATCATTGATAAATATCATCATAAGAAACACATCATAATACAAACATATAAAGTAATTACAAATAGCCAGCTATGACTGGTACAATATACAACCACTAATATCAATCCATAGTAAATAGGTAATTACAGCTCTTCAAGATAATGTTTCGAATAATAAATACAATATAATATAATGTACATAAATAAGATACATAGCTCCCTAGAGCATGAGTTCCCAAGACTCTCCAGTATCTATGGAAATCTCAAGTGTCATTTCAAAAGTATTACTACTATGGGAAGGGACAACATCATCTAAGAGCTTTTTCACAGCAACTATGAACCAATGATCCACCGTACTAATCCCATCAAGGAATGGTCCTCCCTTTATGAATGAGTAGATAGTTTATCTATAAATTCTAATTATTATAAATAGTTTCCAAATATACTACACCCCATGATAACCCATATTATCATAGTCTAGTGTTTTTAAGCATAACTACTAAGTACCATAACTAGTCATAATAAAGTAGTATAAGTCAATATAAACTTAAGCTTTTGTTCAAGCAAATAGATATAATAAAAAAAGGTATCAGTTTACATGGACATAA
>JARHVA010000110.1:4232500-4335000 GCA_037957365.1 Torreya grandis
AACCATGGCTAAAATGACTATCTAATGCAAAAAAAACAACAAAACACATTATTCTAACCACTTTATCATGCATATAACATGTGCTAGCTAACGTGGTGTGTGCACGGTTCTAGCTAGTTTTTATAACATCTTCCAATATCTCCATTTATGTCACCCTCTCTATTGATGCTCTCCCTCCATCATGTTCTAAGAGATGAGTTCTCTTGGATCAACCTCACAACAAGAAGGTAGTTAGATCATAACAACATGATATACATATATCATAAATATAATTGAATAATGAATCAAAATGATCATAATGTAAATATATACACTATAGATAACTCCTAAAAAAGTAATCATGTAACCTAAGCAATATGCTATTGTCCCATACAACATATATCTCAAAGCTTAGTTAAAAATAACCAAATCCAAATTTGTCAACTATAAATATCCATAAATAATCAAATAGTTTGTTTAGTAAGGAATTGGGATGTAACAAAATCCACTTTATGAAACAATTTTTTCATAATATAAATTACTAGTATTTTTTTTCAAATAATTTAATGCAATAATATCATTATTGAAATGACATATCCAGATGTACTATCAAAATATCTAACTCATAATTCAAAAGGTCATTGCCAAAACATAACTCCCATGTAAACATGAGTCACCATAGAAGTACTTTTTCTTGACATCGCATGTATCTTACACTTTCAGTTACCACCCTACAAGATTCCTTTGCATGTTGGTCATCCAAATGTCCCACCTACATGGCCTACATGTGTTTCCACTTCCCTCCTCTCCACACATATCTACCCTATTTTATTTAAGATATAAAATACTCCATAGTCATAAACTCAACTAACAATGATGAAGAACCAATAGATTAAATTCTTAATGGTGTTTGTCATGGAAAACATGAGTTTTCAACTGAGGTTCTTGTAGACCATTAGAATTGAGAGTTGTGAGAAGATAAAGACTATAATAGGTATTAAATAATTACCTATACTAAAATATTTGTAACTTTCAATTTTTAGTAATCTAATAATATATAATTCCATTCAAAAGTTACAGGTATTGAATAATCATTACCTATCATTTATCTTTTGTTTTCAAAGCATCTAAGTATGATTGGGAGCATGGTGGATGGAAGAAACTGATATTAATCTCACATTTATTTTTCCACCATATACTAGTGGAGAAGCAGTCATCAAGCTTGAAATTTTCCCTCGACATAGAACTTATGTGGCATTAACATCACTGAATTTGTTAAATAAAATGCCAAAAAAGGGTTTGTTGACTGAAATCATCATTTGAATTATGGTTTATTTTGATAGCCTTTATTCAATTGAATTTATGGTGAATTTTTGGTCAAGACATAGGATATGAAGCAATCAATTTCAACTAGATATCATAAAATGGATATTTACTATAGTAATTATGATTGTAATTTTGAGCTAATGAATAAAAAATACTAAAACATAGGAATGTTACCCACAATTCACCATACACTCAATAGGATAGATTATGAAAGCAAAATTAGAATCAACTATACATATCGTACCAATTCCTTATTTCTTCTATCCTCCCTCTAAGATCTTTAAACCTAATTGTTGGATTGTGGATTGTAATTAGAATTCAAATTTTGACATGGTGATGGTATGATCAATGATTATGACTATGGATTCATGGATTAAGTGGATTCATGGATTCATCATGGAGATTATATGACTTCCTCTATTGGTTTGGCCATGGAGGGGTGGATTTTTTACATAGATTTAAGGAGGGAAGATTAATGGTCACCATTCAAAGTTGGTCGCCAAAAGATCAAGGGTGAAACATTATCTAAGGAATTACAAATTCCTTGAATGATTATAGAGGATAAAAGTTTCTAGAGGTAGAAACCTTTAGAATATCTTTGGAGGTTTAATCATGATTAGGGGTAGATTAGATAGGTGATTAGGGGGCTCTAGAGAATCTGGGGGGTAGGCTTGTAGGTTAGCCTAGGAGTAGGTAGGTAGGTGGGTCATGGGAATTTAAAATTTTAAAAAAAATGGATAAGTGAGATTAGGATAATATTAAGAGATGATTAGAGGAATTAATATATTGGTTGGGATGATATAAAGTTAGTGGATGAATAATAATGAAGGGGGATATTAGATTAATGACTAGAAGGGGTGATATTATGACATAATTAAAAGATATAAATGAGATTAGATGAGATAAGTGAAATTAATGTTGACTAATAGTAATATTAGTGATGATAAATGAAGCTATAAATTTTAGGTGTGTAGAGTAATTATAGATGATATGGAATTTCTCATAAAAGATAATATTACAAACCCCCAATTTTCTCATTTTGATATTTGGTTGTAAGGAATTTGTAGAGGATCGGTAATATAAAATGTATATATGGTGATAATGAAGAAAGGAAAAGAGTGGAAAACCCTCCATTTAATGAAAATATTTTTTGGTCAACTAGTTTAATAATTATTTCCATGCCTTGAAGTTTTTCAAATCTTGATTAAATTATTTAGTGTATAATGTATGTTTTGTGTAAGTTATCACTACCAATGGGTTCACATTTCATAGGCTCACTTACTTATGGCTTGGATTTGTAGTGGGATATATTTTTAATATTTTTAATTACTAGAGTCACAATAGAGGAGCCAATCATGTTTTTGTTATGACTAATGATTACAGAGCTTGATTTCATAGGATGACATTGGGTATTATGAGCCTTTAGGCATCCATCCAATGAGGGTTATTTTATTTGACCCAAAATATGGTGATTTTAAACATATAAGTTGGAAATGAGAGGCTATAAAATTACAAATGGAAGATTTGGAGACCATCAATGGTGAATTACAGTGGACTATGGATTCCCCTTTTTCTTGAAGGAAAAGGAGGTTGGTTGCCCCTTCCATTAATGTGGGCCTTGCTCATGAGTTAGTCATAAATTAAGGGAATCTAGATGGGATTAAATGAATCAGATTTCAAGGTTCTTTATCTACTTATTTTGACTTTCTTAGTCCGACTTATTGCCAAGATTTAGATTTTATGTCTTTGTAGGGTAGCCTCTCTTCTTGAGTATTGCTTTTAAATCCAAGCTTTTTCATGTTGTAATCACTTTGTCTCTTTTTTGTTGACCTCTTTTCCCAATAAAATTGACCCTTCAACCCTTGTTCATCTATTACTTATAATGATACTCATTAGCATTTGCATACGCGATATGTTTGTGTTATGATTAAATTGAAGCCTTGGTCAGATATACCCTTGGTAATGAGATAAATGTGATATAAATAATTAAGTTATTATTAAATATTATAATTTAATTTGATGATGTAAAATTTATTGGCACCAAAAGTATTATTTTGGTTATTAAACTATCTAGTGGTGATTTTCATCACCCTTGCTCCCAATTCACCTTGGGAAAATTAGGAGTTAAAATTGATATGGTTAATATTATTTCCTATCCATATGGCATGTTGCTAAGAAAAATATTTTAAATATTGGTCAACATGATAATGTTCCTTATAATTAGGATATTATTAATCCTTAGATAATGATCCAAAAAAATTATAAAAGAAAACTCATCTTGGGAGTAGGCTATGCTCCAAGAGAGATGTTAAAAAATGATTTGAGATTAATTAATTTTACTCTCTTGGAGATGTTTTCAAACCATTCTTAAAATTATAAATAAGGGGATGAATAACACATTAGTTAAATGAAATGATAATATATATCTTTATATTCTTTTAATACAATTTCTTGAAGATGTAAAGTATAATCATAGTGCTTTAAGGAAACCAAGAAGGATAGAGAATTGGGGTGGGTGTGGGAATTCAATAGGAATTCAATCTACCATACCAATTGGGTTACATTCGGGTAGAGAATAATTAAATATAAAAAGTAATTTTCACCAGTGCTCAACATAATGAGCAACAAGAACCAAATTATGAGAAAAAGGTGAAATATAATGGGATGCTTAGGGAGAAAGAGTGTTTGGTAGGAGTTACAATTTGATCTCATTCATACATTTTATTCCTCTATAACCTAATCTTTCTTAGTCTATTAAATATTGTATGGTGTTGAATTGCAACTCTCATTGATCAAAATCATGGTGATGATTTGACTTAAGTGCATTCAGACTTTTACTAAAAGATTGGATTATTTTAAGAAAACATCAAACATAATAAATAAACATGTAGTCAATGCTTATTACTTGTTTATTTTTATTTTATTTATTTGAAAAGAATATATAATTATAACTTGTGAATTTATTATATATATGATTAATTTTACTATATTTACACATTACTTATATATATATATATATATATATATATATATATATATATATATATATATATATATATATATATATATATATATATATATATATATATATATACATATATATATATATATGTATATATATGTATATATATATATATGTATATATATATATATATATATATATGTATATATATGTATATATATATATATATGTATATATATGTATATATATATATATATGTATGTATATATATGTATATATATATATATACATATATATACATATATATATGTATATATATTGTGGTCTATGTTCTATTTCTAATTGTTGGATTTGATACTTGACTTGATTATTATTATGCAAAAATCTTAACCGTAAAAAGATCATAAGCCTTTATTATGACAATGCAAAATTTGAGAGGTCAATCTAATTATGCATTGTTCTCTACCATTTTCAAGGTTACTACATGCAAGAATAGTCATGACAACTTCTAATACATGCATATTAGCATGTTCCATTTGAGAAAGCCATGGAGAAAGTCATTACAAGAGATAAATGGTGGTTCTACTTTGTTATGCATGTATATTTTACTTTTATAGTCAAACAATGAAATGTGAATGTTATAATTTTCCATGGCATTCACCATGTTAGTAGTTTCCATTATCATTTGCCATGTTAGTAGTCAAGTAACTTGATTTGAATGTTATCAGGGTGTTATTCAATAGTTATAGTGATGTTAATGACATATTTAGATGCATAGATGAATCTATGCATTATTCCTGGAAGTAGAATGCCTCTAATGTAATCAGTGAATATTAACATGCATTCCCTCTTCATTTAGATTTGTATACAAGAATGGAGTTGGGGAATACACCCACTGCCCTTACAAACCCTAATATAATTTATCCTAATTTATTACTTCAAGGAGGTTCCTAAAAATGCATAATCCCTATAACTCACAAAGCAAGAAACAACACTCTCAAATTTAAAATCTAAGTCACTAAATAATGGACTCAATCTAGGATAATTAAATAAGGCAAGGCCCTTAAATTTTAGTTCTTTTATGAGTTTGTTAATGTTTCTATAGACATTTCCCAATATACAGTTATTATCTTCCTTCTTAGAAGCATTCCTTTTGGAAATTATTTTTACAAATGGGCAAGTCAATTATGGAAGAGTTTAAGGGATGGAAAATAGACTTTGTGAAGGATTTATGAAAGGGATATGTCTCAATCATCTATTTTGACTTTGAATTTTCCTATGAAGCTCTCAAATATGACACATGGGTCATTTATGGATAAGACTGGGAAACTCAACTTTCACCCTAAAGGACCTTTCTATTCAAAATATCTCGTGCGTGTTGAATTACATTTTCTCAATCTTGCAGTTCAACCATTTCTCTATGACCTAGTCATTCAATTAGGCATAATTCTTTGGTGCAATAATGATAGAAACAAAATATCTAGCCTTAGGAATCACCCTAGAGTATGTATTAAAATGTACCAATCAAAACCCCTACCCACCTATTCAGTTATATGATCTATATTTTTCTCAACTATAACCTACCATTTATCTTAACAATCTAAAACCCTATTTGTAATATCGATAGTATGGCCATTTGATCTAGGATTGCCTCAAATATAAGATCAAATAATAGACATGAAAAACTTGCCTCCAATATTTTTTTATTTATTCATTGGTTCCACAAAAAAACCCTCTTCATCATTTGATAATTCTAATGAAACTAATCCTATCCCTACCATACATAATGATTATACTCATCCCCTCTCAATTTTTATTAATACAACCCATATTTCTATCTCAAAAACATAAGATAATGATATCGATATTATTGATAATTATAATGTAGTTGGGAAGATAACTAGATCCTCTACCCAGCTTAGATAATCCACACACACTCTAGATGATGAAAGTTACAAGTCTGATGTTCAAGATTCACTTAAAAAATTAGGGCCAAAATGAGATTTATAGCTAAAGAAGAATCCTGCTCATACACCAACCACCTAAAATCATTATTTCCTATTGCCAAATCCCTTCCTAAACATTCCAATCGATTCTTTCTACATACTGACAATGAGGTAGAGCAACCTCTTTCAAATGATGTTTAATGAAGGTCAACCTATTCATAAGGAATGTTTAGGGGCTCACCATCTTTAATCAAAAAAATTATGTCAAATAGGGTTTAAATATCATCTCTCTGATGTAATATTTATACAAGAGGATAGAGTTGGTGAATCTACTATAATTTTTAACTTGTATTTTATTAATAAACATCCATCACCTTATTGTACCTCCCATGTTGTATCACCTAGAATTGGGACAGTCAGGTTATAATAACTTAATCAATCCAAACTCAAGATAGTCATCAAATGGAAAGAAGTACAAAGAGGAAGCAATCAAAATAATTATATCATCATATTTCTCCCTTTTGATCTCCTTTTGAATAATCTCTAATGTCACTTGAAGATTGAATTGACACCTTAAAGACTTAAAATAAGATATAGGATTGCCAAGTATGATAAGCTCAAGAATGGATTAATGGAAGAGAGTGATGGAGGTAGCATAGGCTTGCATTCATTCCTTCTCCAAATACTTGGTATGTCCCTTGAATTTATGGAGGTGTTGTAAGGAAAAATGAGGATAATTTTCCCTCCCTATTTTCAAAATTGAGAAGGGAGAAAGTTTTAGAGATTGGAAATCTCTAGCCTTTCTTTTTGGGGGGCATGTGATTATAAAGTGGGTGAATTAAAAATTAAAATGTTATAAATTATATGGAAAGTGAGGTATTTTATGTAGTTAATATTAATTAATTAAGGTCATAAAGAGGTGATGTTTATATGGGACACATGGATTAAGTGTTGACATTAGATGATATTAGACATAATTAAACAAGTTAATTAAGTGAACAAAATTAAATGCATACATTTTTTCCCTCTTTGAAATGGCATTATGACTATAAGGAGTAATGGTGTTTCAATGAATAAAGATGATCATGGATGACTATTGATAAATTATTAGACACAAGGTACCCCCTCAAGGGGATAGGTGGTGAATAATGAGATGGATGGCCACTTGAAAGGGAAAAGGCTAGGCATGGTGTGTGAATAGACAAGAGAATTTTAGATGTGAGATTGATGAGGAATAAAATGGAATTTAAATGAGGAGTGATTTACACATTAATAATACCCCTGGTAATGGCATATGTATAAGGTGTGAAGATGATGATGTCATGGTTGTTGACACATCCCTAGGGGAATCAACCGTAAAGAAAGAGTGATAAGACAAGAGGCTGAAATATTGGTTAGAAACAATAAAAGTAAACATACATAAGAAACATATACCCATGTCAATGTATATGGAATCCTAATGTATGAAATATAAGTAAAAATTCATATCTATCTACTCTTATAAAGGAGGAACAAAATTACGAATACTTACCTTTGAAGATGAACCCATCGAGCCTTAATCTATCCCTTGGATAGGTTGTTGTGATATGTAAAGATGACAATGATAAATCAACTCTAAGCTACATAACTTATCAATGCATCCAAAAGACTTCTTTATAAGAAAAGATCCATATCTCCAAATAAAGTATGAAACCCTAATCTTTCTATTCAATTAAAATGGTGGATAAGTAGATGCACAATAACTCTCACTTCTTATTGTCTTTTCTAAATAATGGTGAAATGAACTTGTATATATAGGCATATTCAACCCTAATCCCTTCCAAAAATTTTGGTCGATAGGGTCAACCTAGTCAAACTGGCACAGTTATGGAGAAGAGTTCACTAGGCCATGGGCTAGGCTAGCCAAGAGCCTACCTAGATCCTAAATGAATTTAACCCAAAACTATATACAGTTGACCTAGTACAGTGAATAGTCAATAAGGGTTTAAGGCTATAAAAATGGGGACAAAATGTAGGAAATGATTGAGGAGTGTGAAATAGAGAAGAATAAGCTTAATGATAAGGTTTTTAGGAGACAAGTGTGTAGATATCAAGTGGCAAAAGGGACAACAATCTTGTGAAGCACCAATAGTCTACCAACCCCTTTCCTGATGCACTCCTTAAGACATGCACTTAGAGATATTGAGACTCAATGGGTTTCTACAAGATAAAGAGCATCATTAATCGATAAAAGTTTTAAAATATTATGTTTATACATGTGCCACACTTAAAGCTCATCATGTGTCATGTGATTGTAGCATGGGATGGTGCTTTAGGAATAGAACATGATAACACATAACGTTGATTTTAAGTAAAATGTAGTAAGGATAAAATAAGATAAATGAAAGGACATAATTGAAAAACACATACCTTTACTTACCTCAATGTTGTAGATAAAGAAGTAGACTATAAGAGAAGTGAAGGAGTCCAATGTGAAGAACATTAGGCAAACGTATAGAGATTAGTGCAAAAAATAGCCAAATATAAAAAAATTGGAATATAGTCATATATTAATGTAAAATATTCTCTACAATGTCATGATTCCAAAACATTTTATGGTTAAAAAAATGGGCTAGAAAAAACAAATATATGATCAAAATAAGGAATCTTATGAAAAATATTTGAAATCAATTATGGAAAGTAAGTTTAAATAGGGTGAAAGGGAAGTCATTTGTTATTTTTGAATTGTCAGTGAGAGAAAAAGAGATCTAAGAGATAAAATGAGAGGTAATAGAGCTCAGATGGTGAATAAATGACAATCAAGATAAGAGGGACTCCCAACAACCACAATGGGTGTAACACAAGTAAGCAACTGAGAATTTCAAACTTATTTTTGATTATTTATTAAATTTAAGTATTTTATAGAAATTTGTAATTTAGAGAAATTCTAGGAACCCAAATGAACCTAAAAAAGTTTATAAGGGTAAAATAAACCAAATAGGGAAATGGGTTTAAAGGGATTAGAGTAATAACTACCAAAAATAATTTATTACTAGAAATGAAAGGGGTTGATAGGGAGAATCAACTAGGTCAACCCAATTGACCTAATAGGATGAAAAATTATTAAATCTACACTACCAACTTAGTAGGTATGTGCTGACTTAGTTTTTTTTTCATGTTGCTAACTTAGTACATAACTACTGCCTTAGTATAAAAATCCACTATGGTAACTTAGTACTAATGGGGGGAAAAGTAAATTGTTGACTTATTTTTTTAAGTCAACCTAGTCAAAATGAGGAAAATTAGGTCAGAATAGTATTTGACTCCCTCACCCAATATCATTGATAGTGGTACCCACATTTTGGGCCAGGCATAAGAGAGAGCTAAGGGGGAGAGGAAGATTAGGGTCATTAGTTGTTAGGCCAATGATTAGATCATAGCATGAGAGACTCTAGATTGATTGAGCATGATAGGTAGTAGATAGAGAGGAGATGGATGTGGATATAGGAGTGCCAAAGGTACCACTATCAGCACCATAGTAAGAAGAGAAATGACCCCCTCAGTCATACCATTGATGGAGATACCAATAATGGGAGAGAGTAGAGATAGTGGTCATCTTGAATGACCCATCAAGGAGACTAGGATAGATTTGGGTGATAGAGGTACCACTCAGTCATAACCTAAGATGGGCATGAGTGGTGACCTCAAGATTTGATCTTAGGTGGAAACCTCTAGAGGAAATACTTGAAGGATGTATTGATGGAGAGACCATGCTCAATGGTCTTTTAGATGGTGAGATGGTAGTAGGAAACACACAGACATGTAATAATAAATGGTTTGAATTTTTCTTAAGTTATATGAGATAGATTATAGATAGATAGATAAATTTTTGAGATATATCTATGATCTAATATCTATTTGGTTTAACTTTTATAGATTTTGTAGAGGAGGAGACTATATGCGGATCCTAAGTGATGGTATCACTCTATGAGAACTTTGAAAAGGCATTGATTCCATATAAATTGATGACACTAGAGGATCCTAAGAGAGTATCTACCTTAGGGAGCTAGTTTAGACTAGCAAGAGAGGCTACAATATGAGCATAGATGTGCAAGGAGGAGACACAACCACCAGAAAGAGTGAGATAAAGAGAGGCATAGGCATGATATTATTTAGCTTAGGAGAGAGCCACACATATGACTACCATGACCCAACTAGCATAAATGCATGTTTAGTTAGCATAAGTACAAGCCTAGGTGGCCAACCTACATGCATAGGTGATAGGTCTGAGATCTTAGATAGCCTCTTTATTACATACTATTTAGAGGGGATAATTTAAGGAATCTATGGGTAGCATGGCTAGTCCATGAGATAGACATGATAGAGGCCAACCATAGAGCTATAATGATGTATATTATTGTACTTTGTAAAAACACATGATATATATAGATATCTAATTTTTGTAGTTAGATGTTGATCTTATGTGTTTTTATTATGGTTTTGGTTATGGATGCTTGGATATATTTATTTCTATCACAAGTATTTAGTTGTTGTTATATCTATGAGTTGTGGTTTATTTTCTAGCATTATGTTGGACATATGCATGGTTAAGAATAAATAGGCAAAAAATGTTTAGTAAAATATAATCAATCAAAAATAAAAGTACTACACACTATTTCATGTTGGTAAATATGTAATAACAAGAAAATTACTAAGCATAAAGAACCAAAGGTTGGTAAAATAAGATGGTAAAAATGATGTTTTTAAACCAAGAGAAAGATTGGCACCAAATTAAAACAAGTAGAATCCTACTAAATCATGTTTGAATGTATGAAAATAATATAATGAAGTTAAAATCACATAAAATAATAAATGGTATAGAATCAAATTAATTAAGTCAATTAATCATACTAAATCACATTGGGAAGTATAAGAAAAAAACAAAATTGGCAAAATTGGTCTTAAATTTATCATACTAATTCAAGATGGGAAGTATGAAAAATTTAAGAAATGGCTGGATTCTTACATGAAATCAAAAAATAAGAAGATAAAAATGAAAGAGTAATGAAGTAAGCATAAAATATACTAAATCAAGCTAGGAATCATGTTAATGACATGTAACTTAATAAAAATGAAAGAGTAATGAAGTAAGCATAAAATATACTAAATCAAGATAGGAATCATGTCAATGATGTGTAACTTCATAATTAATTACATCTTATCTCATATTTGACAAATGTAATTTTGGTTGTGACTTGGATTATTCAAAATTTTTGTGAGGAAGGCTAGGTCCTACCCATGGTATTACACTTAAATTCAAAAAAGGAACACAAATGAGGTGGAATAAATGTGAAAATATGGTAATAAGAAATATT
Organism: Torreya grandis; assembly: GCA_037957365.1. Classification (NCBI taxonomy): domain Eukaryota; kingdom Viridiplantae; phylum Streptophyta; class Pinopsida; order Cupressales; family Taxaceae; genus Torreya; species Torreya grandis. The sequence goes on from JARHVA010000110.1 coordinate 4,244,068, forward strand.
AGTAATAGGAATGTGAAATTATGGTAATTTGTGAGGAAAGCCAGGTCTTATCCATGGTTTTACAATGCAACTAACAAATGGAATCCCTAGGGGAGTGATCAGTGAACAAAAAAATATTTTTCATGAGGAAATATGAGGAATTTAGGACATGAAAAATGGAATGTAAAAAATCATAACTTAGGCATCTTATGAGAAGACCTTAGGAGATAGGAGGCATGTTAAGGACATGAGAAGACACTAAGTGACTAGTGACCATCCATGTATAAAGAAAATTTGTTCATTATAGATACTAATATGTGTAAGAAAATAAGCATGCTACTAAGATCGAATCTTGAAGGTAGATTGGTACAAGAAAATGAAAATGGACCTACCTTCCCATGATGTGTTCCTCATTCTTCAAAACCCTGTATAGATCCATTGGTCTACTATAAAGATTGGGTTCTTGCATTAGAAAGTAGGCAACACAAAAAGAGTTTTTTATTCTACTTTTCTAATCTACTGGCCTAACACACCCCAATGGACATCAACTCTATCATGAGGCCAAATGTGGAGTTTGAGCTTTGACTAGAATAAGGAGATGTGATTTGAATCACATATTTTAATGTGATTTGACTTTTTAAGGATTTTGAATGTTTTTGCCATTTGTATCATTACCTTTTATTAAATGATTTAGATTTTGAATGTTTTATGGATTTTTTAAGATTCCTCCTCTGTATGGACTTAGAATGACCAATCATGAGAGATAGAGTGATACACATGAATGAGATATAGGCTTAAGCTAAAGGAAGCTAAGTGACCAAAGACAAGATTGACTAGAACACTTATGCTTATTAATGAACTGACATTTTATCTCAAGTCTCAACCAATATATTCTTGGTTTGTGAAAAGGGAATAAATGAGATCCATATTGGATGTGTAAAATTAAATTATAATGAGTTTAATTTTTTTCTAATTGATCACATGGTAAAAAAGGAATGACTAAAGGGAACAAGGTTTGTATAACCAAGTCATAATGACAATTATATGTGTATATAGAGAAAAGAAAGCAAATAATCATGAAAATAGAATAAGGGTGTTTTTAAGAAAGAAACACAAAAATAAAAAGAAAGAAATGATAAATAATACATCCATAAGCAAACTTAAATGACATTATAAGCAATGTAAAGTGCAAAATCAAAGTCACCATGTAAGATAATAATAATTTGACACATTGTCAAATAATATAAAAAATAGATAAAGATAAGATTGGATCACATTTCCAATCCAAATTAAAATGTAAGAACACCATTCATGTGCTCATAAGTGTTTATGGATTTTCCCACACACATTATCCAAAACATGTGATAAGTCTCTATGAAGTTAGATGTGAATTGCAACTAATGTCTCATCTATCTTTAGTAAAAATTAGGAAAATAATTCATGTCTAATCTCCTTAACATAAAAGGTAGGAATGATCGATGGATCATATTGATGAGGGTTATAAAGTAAGGGATGATCAAATAATGCATGGGAATTGACTCTATGGTAGATGAAGGGATCACTGATGGAGAAGGTTTCATAGGTGAGGGACACATAGGTGGAGAAGGATCCATAAGTGAGGGAAGGTCCACAAGTGGAGGAATACGAGGTGAATAAGGGACCATAGGAGGGGATGGAACCATAGGAGGTTTAACCATAGGGGAAGAATGGGGAACCTTCTTGTGGGAATGACCTATGGGATGAATGGTAGAAGGTATAGGAATAGTTAAAATATGATCTTTAAGGTGCTACTAAAGGATGTGGAAATGATCAGTGTGATGGGTACCACATTGGTGCCAAAGATAATACACCTCTCTATACTTAGGAATATACTCAAGTATTACCTTCATGGGAGGTATGGCCTTATTTGAGTACTGAGGGGTAGAAGGATGCAAAGTGTTAATATATTATTATAGCTTGTGATAATGCATGGATGAATGATTATATGTGTCATGGAATCAACAAATACAACTATGAGTATGCTTGGGAGAGGTAATTAAAGGATGAGGTGTAATATAATTGAAAGGATATTAGGAAGGCTCATCATCCCATTTTGTGGGCAATGGATTCATTTTAGTTAAAGGAAGAAAACCATCACCGAGAGAAGGGGTGGTGGTGAGGAGACTGGACTAGGCATGGCAAAAAGAATGATGGGAACATAAGTAGGAATATACTCAATTAAAGTGGGAGAAAGAATGGGCTTCGAAGTGGGATCTACCAAGGGAGGTGTGGGTTATACATAGGATAAAAGAGAGTTGTATACATCTCAAGGATAATCTATTGAGTACAACTATCTATTGAGAGGGGGTGAATTAGTAGATCAGCTATAACTAATTCTTTAAATTTTTTAGATAAGATAAAATGCATATGCATATTAAATAAAAAATGTATAGATCACACACACAAAAAAACACACATTACACTAGATTTATATGTAGAAAATCCAAAGGGAAAAACCATGGTGAGAATAGCTATTAGAATCTATTGTTCTAATCCATCTTTACAATTAAACACCTCATTAGCAAAACTCAATAGTTACATTCAAGAGCACCCACTCTAAGGAAGCACCCACTCCCTAACTGAGCACGACCTCAGTTTTTTTGATGGCACCAACCAATTATAATTATGAAGCTATAACTTTAGAATACAAGATAGATTCATTAATCAATCTAGGTCCATTTCTCTATTACAAGTCTGGTCTATAACTACTCAATCTATGCACATTCTCTATGCATCCTTTCTTTCTCTCTACCTCACTCTCTTTATGTCTAGATATACCCTTTTAGACACACTTCATCTCTCGATCCCTCTAACTTTTACTCTATGTCTACATACATCTTTAGTTGACACACTTTGAGTCAGTTTGGTAGCACCTTTTATAATTACAATATTAGATCATGATAATGTTTTAGATGTCATATATATGGAAAATGAATCTAGGGTTTCATGTCTTCAATATGTTCACACTTTAACTACACTCCTTTAGCTCCATTAAGGATTTTTATTCATTATGACTTGACCTATTGATTTCCCACATCTTGATTCATGCTTCATGTCATAATGTTCAAGTCTCTTTACTATGTATGACAACTACTAGATTCAATTCATAAATGCATAGCCTCCTTAATCATAGATTGATCAGTTAGATCGATCAATATCAAGATCTATGTAAACATATAGATTTCATTCCCAAGTTATGTTTTTCCTCTATTTAACTTTTAGAACATATTAAATGTGGGCTTTCAAGTTCTTTCTTCATACCATCTTTAAGATATTTTACTCTGTTAGATATTTGTGTGTTTTCATTCTACATCCATCAATATCTTTATCTAATTTCCCACAAGTCATTGGATCTCCAAAATAACGTGCATTTTACCTCACTCTTTCATTAACCGTTGAGCTCATTTTTGCATCTCGCTATCTCCTATTTAATTTGGTTTGCTTCCACTCCTTTCGATATACTCAGATATGATCAATCTTTACTTTGCCTCTCTTCTTTTTGGGAGTTTATCATGGAAGCCTTTTGGCCTTTTAAAAGTGGCCTTAGGTCCTCTACAACTTTCATTTGACACTTGTGAAAGTTCCCTACACTTATTTAGAATTATCCTTCAGATACTTGTAATGGTCCTTGACCAATCTAACTATATCCTTCATGTCCTTTACTTAGGGATAATTTTATTTAGAGAAATTATGCTATACTCCACCTAAACTATCCTTCAGGACTTGTAAGTGCCTTTGAAATCTCTCACAATTAATCTTTAGGACTTGTGTTTGTGGCACACACCCTTAAGAGCATATCCTTCAGACAAATTATTGAAGGAATTTTGTCTAAGGGGATTTGGGATAAGTTCCTCGACAAAATGTCAAAATGTCTAAGTGCCCTAAGAAAATTTTGGCTCGTACCCTTTGGGGATTTTTAAAAATCCTTTCAAAAAAATTTCAAGTGTCATCTGCTCCATTCAAACAATCCAAACTTTTCCTTCAGCACTTGTGCAAAAGTCCACATACCTTTCAAAAACTTACTGTGGGCTTTTTGTCAAGGGGACTTAGACTAAATTCTTGAAATAATTCAACAGGACCCATTTCCTTCAAAAACTTGGCTGTGAACATTTTATCCAACAAAGTCTAAACCATTTTCTTGAAGGAATTCATTGAACCACTTTCTCTAAAATAATTCCAAATTGTAAAAATGACTAAGTTTAGATAAAGTTCCTAAAAGAATTTGTCGAGACTTATTTCCTTTAGAAAATTTGTCATGGACATTTTGTCCAACAAAGTCCAAACCATTTTCTTGAAATAATTCCCAATATTGCAAAATAGACTAAGTTAGGAAACCAAACATTTTCCCAAATTACTCTTTCTAAATACATTCAAATTTGTAAAAAAATGAAAAATTGTTCAAACACTGTTCAAATGCCTGGGAGCCTTTCTTTGCACCTTCTTAACTTTTTCTTCTCTCATTCGTAAGACATGAAACTTGGTCCATCAAGACTAGGCACAAACCTAAGTAGCCTAGTGTGATTGTTTCCTTTAGATGTTGCCATGTATGCAAATATTATCACCAACAACCTATGTACTTAGCCATATCCAAAAAAAAATAGAGAGGCATTTATATGATTGTTCTTGGAATTTAAGGTACACATAAATCCATGAGGTCTCGATAACATGACCAATTAGCTCAACACCTTTATCAGTAATGCATAATAACACATGTTGTCTTTGACATCAATGACAATCCTTCATACATCAATGACTATGTCCAACAATCTCCCCCTTTGTCATTGATGTCAACACATCATTAGAATGACTTCACTTCTTCATCTTCATTCTGATTTCTCCCCCTTTGACATTAATGACAAAGAGTCTCTACCATAATATGTCAATAGGATGCTTGATTATACATGTTATCTACTTACTCTGCCTTGATTATTTTCAATAATTTGTTCTAATCTTGGGACTTATCAAGCTATAACTGAGTGCATGGAACTACCCCTAGGCAATGGCACATTTGCCTTAACTTAACTTAGACACATTCAATTCTAGCTTCCCCTGGCTCTACTATTCTACAAATGATAATTTATATAGAATTGGTCTAAAAGACCAATCAATAATCCACATATCTCTATATAGATAGGCATATTGATCTAGAGACAACACACCTTTTTCTCCTCCTTTAACATTAAATGGTAAACGGACTATAAATTTCTCACCAAGTTACCTTTTCTCTTCTTCCAAGAGTTAATAATGTTCCTTCAATGCTCTCTCTGGAATCATGCCCTATCACTAGAATCTAGTGATGTAGTGTGGGATCCACCACTCCTAACTTCTCTCTTAGATACTTAAATTTTTTTTAAAGAAGAGGATTGGTGAATATGTCTACAATTTGATTCTTTGTTGGCACATACTCCATTGTGACCTCTTGATTTGCAACCTTTTCTTTCAAAAAATGATTTTTCATGGATATATGCTTAGTTCAGGAATGCATCACTAGATTCTTGGATATGTTTATGACACTTGAGTTATCAAAAAATATAGAAACATGTACTTTGTATTCTACCTTGATGTATTTGAGAATATAATTCATCCACAAGACTTGGGTGAAACATGATGTTGCTGTTACATACTCTATTATTTCTATAGAAAGTGTAACCAACTCTTGCTTTTTACTTAGCCATGACATAAGTCTATTTCCAAGGAAAAATGTACAACCACTAGTGTTTCTCCTATCATCCACACTTCCTTCCCAATTAGCATATACATATGCAGTCAAAGTGAAATCTTCACTTATAGGATACCACAAGCCACAATCAATTGTGCTCTTGATGTATCTAAAGATTCTTTTCATAGCATTGACATGTGATTCCTTGGGAGCTACTTGAAATCTTGAAACCATGCATACTACTTGCATGATGTCTGGTCTTGATGTAGTTAGGTATAATAGACTACCTATCATTTATCTATACATGGTGTTATTTGCATTAGGAGACTCATTTTATTTTCTCAACTTGCATCTAGTTATCATGGGAGTACTAACCAATTTGTTATCTTTCATTCTAAATTTCTTGAGCATCTCCTTTACATACTTGGTTATATATATGAATAAACCTTCATCAAATTGTGTAATTTGTAGACCAATAAATAAGGAAATTTTTCCTAGCATAGACATTTCAAATTCACTTTGCATTTGTGTAGTGAATTCTTTGCACATTTCACTATTTCTACCTCCAAATATGATATCATCTACAGAGACAATAATAATCAATATATGTTCATCTTTTGACCTAAGGTAAAAATTGTTGTTTTCACATCTTTTTTTGTAACCTTATTTTTGTAATTATTGATCCAATCTTGAATACCATGCTCTAGGTGCCTATTTTAGACCATATAGTGATTTTTTTAGTTTGCACACATAATCTTCTTCATCTACTAGCTGAAAACCTTCTGGTTGTTCAATGTAGACTTCTTCTTTCAAATTTTCATTCAAGATGGTTGAATTTACATCCATTTGATATACTTTGAATTTCTTATGAACATAAAATTCCAAAAATAATCTTATAGCTTCTAGTCTTACCACTGGAGCAAATGTCTCTTCAAAGTCTATGTCTTCTACATGTGTATATCCCTTGCACACAGATCTTGCTTTGTTTCTTATAACAACTCCATCTTCATTGAGTTTGTTTTTATAAACCCATTATGTTCCTATCACATTCTTTTTTGAGGGTCTTGAAACTAATTCCCAAGTTTTGTTTTTTCTATTTGGCTCAATTCTTCTTCCATGGCTTTTAACTGGTTTTCATCCTTGCTAGCTTCACTAAAGGTCTTTGGCTTAATTTTTGAAAATAGATCAAAACATACTTAATCCATGTTCATTGAAGTTATTTTTATAGTATGAACTCCTTCATTTTTGTTTCAAATTATCTACTCCTTGGGATGGTCCTTTTGAACAAACCTCGAGGTTGCCTTTTCAGTCTTTTCTTCCTCCTCTTCATTATCTTCTTCATTTTTTTATCCTTATAATTCTTTAATTCTGATCTCCTCATCAGGTTTAATATGTTTAAATCCTTCTTTAACCTTCACATTGATGCTCTCAACTATTATATGTAGCCTCTTATTGTAATATACATAGGCTTTGCTCTGAGTGGAGTACCCAAGAAAAATTCCCTCATCACATCTTGGATCAAAACTTCCTACTTTGTTCTCCTTTATTATAATGTAGCATTTGCTTTTGAACACTCTAAATTACTTAACATATGTAGGATTCCCATACCATAGTTCATATGGAGTTTTATCACTCTTCACCCTCAGTTGATCTCTATTCAAGGTATATACTATTGTTTGGACTATTTCTCTCCAATATCCATTAGATAATTTGACCTCTTTAAACATTGTTCTAGCCATCTCCTTAATAGTCCTATTCTTTCTCTCAACAACTTCATTTTGCTATGGATTTCTTGTGGTAGAGTAGTTCCTTTTAATCCCATACTTATCAAAATATTCTATAAACTCATTTGAGGTAAATTCTCCACCTTTATCAGATCTCAAACATTTGATCTTCCTTCCCATTTCATTTTCAACCATGGCTATAAAGATCTTAAGTCTCTCAAAGGCTTGAGATTTGTCCTTCAAAAAGGTTACCCATGTCATCCTTGAGTAATAATCTACAAAAAACATGAAGTAATGAACTCTTTAGATCCTTCTATCTTAGTAGGACCACAAAGATCAGTATGAACTAATGGTAGAAGCTTTGTAGTTGCATATTCTTTTGTTTGAAACTTGGCCCTTATTTTCTTACCTAATTGACATTCTATGGATGTTGTATCTACAAGTTTGGTTATCTTGAAAATATGTCTTACACACTTATTATAACTCACTTTGACTAAATTATCAAAATTGACATGTCCCATTCTCTTATGCCACAACCAACTTTCATCAACCTTTCTTATGGGGTAACTATTTTCATTTATCTCAACAATATTATAGATATTACTCTCAATCATTCTCCCTTTTGTGACTATTTTTCTAGATCTCTTTAGCTTATAGCCTTTGACATCAAATATGACCTTGTATCTATTGTCACACATTTGTTTGACACTCAGTATATTATGCTTTAGTCTTTCAACATAAAGAACATCATGTGTAGGAAGCCTACCATCTATGTGCAAGGTTCCTCTACCTTTGATTCTTATTATTGTATTATCTCCCAAACTAAAAATTCCTTCCTTACACTTGCTCATCTTGGTGAACTTGATCTTATCACTAGTCATATGCTTTGAGCACCCATTGTTTATCACCCACAAATTATGTTCTTTGGCATGGAGTGTTGTTTGAGAAATCAAGGATTATTTTTTCACTTTCCACATTTCCTTGGGTCTCTTATATGTCCTTTTTTTTCTTTATCAATGACTTGTGAGCCTTTATTCTCATTAGGAGACTTACCTGTCTTTACATTGTATATTTTTGACATTGTAAAATTAGTCCTACAATGTGTAGTTATGTGACCAAAATTATTACAATTGTAGCACATTGTACTTGAATCTATTAGAGGAGCAAATGAGTTTCTACTTACAAAATTAGTTATGCTCATAGGTACAACTCTACATTCAATAACCCTATGACCAAACTAATTACAGCTATACCAATAACCATAAAAGTATGAATAATACTTGGTCATAACATTTTATTGTGCAGTATATAGATCTTTCATATGTTTTTTTTCTTCAAGTCTACCATTTTAGTATATCCTTCTCCATCTTTGATTTTTGTCTTTTATTTTCAACATACTTATTTTTAGAATTTATTCTCCTCACCTTATCTTTGTTTGGATCATTATTAGTGTCCTTGATGACCTTCTCTTTCTTTCCTTCTACATCTCTTTCTATCTTGAACTTATCATATAGGTTAGTTGACATTTTTATTTTCTAATATCCAAGACCTGATTTTTCATTTGAGGGATTTTGAGTGCTGATTAGTTCATTGAGAATGTCTAATCCTTTTGTCAACTCAAGTTATTTCCTCAAGTCTACTAAATATGCCTCAAGCTTCATGCATTCTTCATATTTGGATTGTAGTTCCATCTTGACTACTTCTATTCTTTTAGCTTCCTCAAATTGAGTCTTTAGAATAACTATCATTTGATCAAATTTCTCAAGTTCCTTTTTCCCAAGATTCTTTCATTTTGAGTTCTCTTTTATTAGTTTCTCAATCTCTCCTAGAGCATAATAAAGTTCACCTACTAGATCAATTTCACCTTCCTCTTCTTCATCCCAATATTCATCTTTGTCTTTCTCTTAATTTATGGAAGTGGATTCTTCTACCATGAACAAGAATTCATTTCCCTTAACTAAAAAAGCATAGTCATGATCATCATCTGACATATCATTATCATTGTCTTTCACTGAGTCACTATATTATTTTGTGTATAACCCTTTCTTACTCTTGAATACGTTCTTCCTTTTTGCATGATGGGGTTTCACCTCTTTGTTGATCTCTACTTACTCAAAATTATCCCTTTTATTATAAGGACATTTGGTAGCAAAGTGTCCTACCTTACCACAATTTAAGAAATTGAATGGTAGCTTGCCTTTATATTTTATTGATACTCTCTTTAGTTTTCCAACAAACTTAGCTTCTTCTCCATCAGTCTCTTTAGATTCAGACTTAGATGTTTCTTCTTTTACTTGCTTTACTACTTTGAATGCAACTTCTCTTTTAAAAGTGCCATTCTCTCCCATTCTCATCTCATAGGATATGAATGTGCCATGCAACTCATCAATAGTGAGTTTTTCCAAATCTATTGCTTCTTCTATTGTAAATATTTTTGAATCATATCTTGATGGAAAAGATCTTAAGATCTTCTTGACTATGTTTGACTCTTCCATTTCTTCACCAGGACCTCTAATTGCATTCACTATTTCATCTACCCTAAGGAGGTAGTCATCAATAATTTCTTCTTCATTAATTTTAAGAGTCTCAAACTAACCTTTTTATGTTTGTATATTGTCTTGTTTCACCTTGTCATCTCATTCATAGATGATTTTTAACTTGTTTTAAATGTCTTTTACAATTTGATAGTGCATAACTTTGATGAATTCTGAATTTGACAGCCCACAAAGAATAACATTATTTTCCTTGGCATTGTTCTCATATGCCTTCTTGGTAGCCTAATCAGTAGGAGGTAAAATAGAAGCTATGTATCCATTTATCCAAGACATCCATACATCAAACCCTAATAAGTATAGATATGTTTCCATTTTTATACTCCAAAAAGCATAGTTGGATCCATCAAAGAGAGGTCCTTTGTTTTAGGAGGATCCTTCTTGACTAGCCATTGTGTTCACTATTCCAAGATCTACCTGATTTGATTAAGCTTATTTCTAGGAACAATTTACTTTTATACCAATTGTTGAACACAACTATCTATTGAGAGGGGGGGTGAATCAGCAGATCAGTTAAAATTAGTTCTTTAAACTTTTTAGAGAAGATACAAATGCATATGCATATTAAATAATAGATGCATAGATCACACACACATTAAAAAAAAAACACATTAACCATATTTATATGTGGAAAACCCAAAGGAAAAAACCATGATGAGAATAGTTTCTAGAATCTACTATTCTAATCTAGCCTCATAATTAAAATCCTCACTGGAAAACCTCACTAGTTACATTCAAGAGCACCCACTCTAAGTAATCACCCACTCCCTAACTAAGCGCCAACTCAGTCTATCTAATGGCACAAACCAATCATAATTATGAAGCTATAACTTGAGAATACAAGATAAATTCATAATTAAATCTAGGTCTATTTCTCTATTACAAGTTTAGTCTGTAACTACTTAGTCTCTACACATTCTCTATGTGCCCTTTCTTCCTCTCTACCTCACTCTCTTTGTGTCTAGATATACCCTTTTAGACACACTTCATCTCTCTATCCCTCTAACTTTTACTTTGTGCCTGAATAAATCTTCAATCAACACACTTCAAGTCATTCTAGTAACACCTTTTGCAATTATAATAGTAGCTCATGACAATGTTCTAGATGTCGAATATATGGATAATGAATTTAGGGTTTCATATATTTTATATGTTCACACTTTTATTACACTCCTTTATCTCCATTAATGACTTTTATTCATTATGACTTGACCTATCAATTTCCTATATCTCAGTTCATACTTCATGCCATAATGTTTAGGTCTCTTTACTACCTATGGAAATTATTGGATTCAATTCATAAATACACAACCTCCTTAATTGTAGATTGGTTTGTTGGATTGATCAATCTCAAGCTCCATTTAAACATATCAAGTTCATTCCCAATTTTCATCTTTTCCTCCATTTAACCATTAGAACATATTAAATGTGGGCTTTTGATTTCTTTCTTTACACCATCTCTAAGCTCTTTTGCTCCATTAGATATTTATGTGTTTTCATTCTACATCTGTCAATATCTTTATCCAAGCTCCCACAAGTCATTATATCTCCAAAATAACATACATTTTACCTCACTCTTTCATTAACCATCAAGTTCCTTTTTGCATCTCACTATCTCCTATATAATTTGGTTCACTTTCACTCCTTTTGATATACCCAGATATGCTCGATCTTTATCTTGCATCTATGCCTTTTAGGAGTTTATCATAGAAGCCTTTTAACCTTTTAAAAATGGCCTTATGTCCTATATAAATTTCCTTTAGTACTTGTGAAAGTTCTTTACACTTATTTACAATTTTCCTTTGAAGACTTGTAATGGTCCTTGACCCATTTAAGTATATCCTTCAGCTCCATTGCTCAGGGATAATGTTCTTCAAAGTAATTACCGTATACTCCACCTAAACTATCCTTCAAGACTTGTTACATTCCCTTCAAATCCCATACAATTAATCTTTGGGACTTGTGTTTGTGGCACATACCCTTTCGAGCATATCCATCAAACAAATTGTTGTGGGTTTTTTGTCTAAGGGGCTTCAGGACAAGTTCCCTAAAAAAATGTCAAAATGTCTAAGTGCCTTATTTTTGTAAACTTTGCAAGTTTCCTCTACTCTATTCAAACTATTTTAAATTTTCCTTTAGCACTTGTGAAAAATTACACATACCCTTTCGAAACTTATTGTGGGACTTTTGTCAAGGGGACTTAAACTAAATTCCTGAAAGAATTCATCAGGACCCATTTCCTTCAGAAACATTGTTGCAAATATTTTTTCTGACAAAGTCCAAACAATTTTATTGAAGGGATTCACTGACCACTTTATTTGAAAGAATTCTAAATTGAAAAAATGACTAATTTTATACAAAGTTCCCAAAATAATTCGTTGGGACTTATTTCCTTTAAAAACTTTGTCATAGACATTTTATCTGACAAAGTCCAGACCATTTTCCCAAAATAATTTATAAGCTTGAAAAATTGACTAAGTTAGGAGACCAAATATTTTCCCAAAGAACTCTTTCTAAATAAATTCAAAAAATGAATAAGTGTTTAAACATTATTCAAATGCCTGGAGCCCTTCTTTTCACTTACATAACTTTTGCTTCTCTCATTCGCAAGACTTGAAACTTGGTCCATTAAGACTGGGCATAAACCTTAGTAGCCTAGTGTGATTATTTCCTTTAGATGCTACCATGCATTCAAATGTTGTCACCAATAACTTGTGTACTCATCTATATCCAAATAAAATTTGTGAGGCATTCATATGACTATTCCTGGAATTCAAGCTTCACACACAAGTCCATGAGGTCTCGACAACTTAATCATTTATCTTAAGACCTTTGTCATTAATTCACAATAGCACATGATATATTTGACATCAATGACAATACTTCATACATTAATGACAATGTCCAACATAAGCAGGCTATAGGGGTCATGGTACCTAATAAAGTGATAGGTCCCAATCATAGCACAATTCATAAGCATATTCCTATAAGCTTCTTCAAAAAGTGGAGGTGTTTGCACCAACCTTGAAATAAAGAGATAAAATTATAAAATTAGGAACTATATATGATGGAGTATGGGAAGATACATTAAAAGGATAAAGTAAAGAGGAATGACAATGGATAATCTCAGCATCATAGGCCTGAATAAGAACACCTAAGAATGGATCATCTGATGAATAACCATCATCATAATTAGGTGTATGAAGATAAATGACGTAGGTAGGGATGATATTATCATCTAATGAGGTGTGTTGAATTGACTATCAATTCTTAGTCAAGATAATGAGGATGTCATCATAGGGTGGTTTACGATAATGAGGTTCCATAGAAGCAGGAAGCTAAGAGATGATATGAGATGAGAGATCATAAGTTTTAATATTAAGATTGATCTTGTCAGGCTCATCATAATCAGAATCTAGGAGGTTGGGTGAATATTCCCAATGAGTTTGGGATGACCATTATAACCTCGAAGGGAATTAATAGGAAAGTTGAAAAGTTGAGAGTCATAAAATGGAACACTGGGCAAAGGCTCAAGAATAGGCATCTTAAAGACACCTTGGTCTTGGGATTGTTCTAAATTATAAGGGTTAGTGTCACCTTGAATCCTATAGATAACTCCATTATGAGTGAATTTAATGCATTGGTAGGTGGAAGAAGCAACTACTCATATATGATGAGTCCATGGCCTACCAAGTAGAATGTTGTAAGATAGAGGAAAGTTAAATATATTCACCTTGATGGAAATAGTGATAGATGGGATATTAATAGGAAGCCACACATAACCTAAAGGATGAATTTTCCTTTGATTATATCCCAAACATGTGATTCATGTATATTTGAGATTGTATTTAGAATATCCAAGAGTTTTGATAAAATAGAGAGAGGTAACACAAGTGTCAAAACTCTCATTAATCAAAGCATATTTGATTTGGATATTACCAATTTAGACACTAATAAATAGATAAGGATCATCTACACAAAGTAGAATCATATAAGTAATCATGGAAGTGATGAGAAACTTGAGGGAAAGAGAAGTGTCCATTGATTCATCAACATGGATAGACATCTCTTTGCAATGTTGCAATATGTTATCTTCAGATCTAGATAAGGTTTCTTTGCATCGACGTTCATTTTCAAAAAAAAAATGCATGAGATGGTTTCAATGATGTAGAGAGGTCCTCATAATCTCATGAAATGTAATATGGGATGGGAGATTAGTGAGTTCCATGATGGGATCCCACTCATCATAAACTATAAGAAGATTATTAGAAATAGGTGCATAGTGCTGAATAAGGTCCTCAAAAGGATAACCAAAGTAAAGTAGAATTTATGTTGATAAGAGGTAGAAGGTTTAGAAAAAGGTTGTAAATTATGTTGATAATATGAAGCAATTGATGCAAGTTGGTTTTGATAGAAGCTTGCATGTTATTGGTGTTAGGTAAAGAAGATGGAAGGATGGTAGAAATAGCATGGGAAGTTTTATCCAAGGAAGGATTTGGAATTGGTTCACTAAGAGTTAAGTTAATCTTGCCCCAACCCATTTAAGTGAGTTCATGAAGAATCTTGGATAACATGAAATGTGTGAGACAATGGAGGGGTGTAGATAGGTTGAGGATCAATGAAAGAAATCACCCTTCACATATTAGTCATATTAACCACATTATCTTCTAAATTTGGTTCAATAAGACTATTTACATTATTGGCAGAAGGGGTGGGCTTATCTTAGTTATCTTATTTATTTGGAAAAGGGTCTTTATAGATAACCAAATGAGCATTAGATTGATTCAAGGCTTGATATTTAGTATTAGTTTTATGGGATTTGAAAATAATGTCATATGTTTGTTGGCATTTTTTAATGATATAATCGTGATCAACATTAGGACCAAGAAGTAAATACATATACAAATTATGTAGTTACATACAAGTCTCATGAGAATGATCCCAACTAGTGTGAAACCAACAAAATTTATTGGGATCATACCAAGAATTCATAAGTTAAGTAGGATCAAGCTCTCATGGTAGAGGCATAGGTAGAAATTTTAGTGATTTGGATTAGGATAAAGGTTTGTGAACATTTATGTTATTATGTGAAGATAAATGAGGATGGGTGAATTATTGAGAAGGGGGAGTTGGGTTCAAATATTGGTTAAGAACAAAAACTTGAATAGTGTGAATGGTATCATAAGAGTCTAGGATACCATCATTAGTAGCATGATGATTGTTGTTATTGAGTAAAATATGGAGGACCCACAGAAGGTTGGGGTAGCTCAAATTGATGCATAAGGAAATATTGATGTTTTACTTGGTTAATGGCCTCCTCTAAAGTATGTGGAGTGAGTGCAGACCTGATATTGCAACTTGGGAAAAGAGCATAGGTACAAATATGGATAAGGTTATCATCAATCATGTTATGTTCACATTTGTTAGATAATGTTTTACACCTTTTAACAAAATATTAGTCAATTTTTTTTTCAAGTTACTTACAATTGATAAAATGGGCCAAGGTATTCTCAGGAAGATCACTAGTTTGGAATTCTTGGACTAGAGCATTTACTAAATCTTCCAAACTAGTAATATAATGAGTTTTAAGTGTATTGTACCAATCTAAAACATCACCTAAGAGGGTTTTGGATAATATCTTGGTAGCAACAAAGGTTTTTAATTTGATCCAGTCTTTATAAAGATTTTTAAATGTTTGTAGATGAAGAGTAGGATCAGTCGATCCATTATAAAAAATGGTAGGGGTGATACCTCCTATATTGATATTAGCAATTTGAGATGTAAGAGGATCATTTTGAATATGTTCGATTGTTTTGTTGATAAGAGGAGGTTGAAGGATGAGATAACCATGGGAATCCCAAAAAGGAGGTGGGGGAACATTTTGATTATGTGTAACCCATGGCATCTATTGAGGGTGGGTTTAAATATGGATAAGGTGGTTTTGCATTTGGAACATTTGATTTGTATTATGATCTTGAAAATTATTCATTTGATTAAGAATTTGTAATAAAAACTAATGGTTTTAAGTTGAATTGTTGGCATCATTTAAAGAATTAGAATTGGAAGTAATGGCTTGGGTACCACTATTAGTACTGGTAGGATCTTGAGAGGAGTTGTTATAATGTGAGGCACTAGTTGTAAAATTTGATTTTGTAGCAAAAGATGGACTAGTGAAGGGATGAGAATAAGAAGAAATAGAAGCATGATTACCATGAGCATAAAATGATGCACTAGTGGAAGAGGTAAGGAGAGTAGGTCTTAGAAGAGGCCAACTAAATGTAGAACCTACCATGTTAGTAGAGATACTAGGCATGGAGGTAGAATATGTTAAAGAAGAAGAAGTCATGGTATGTAAAGGGGTAAAAATAGAGGGAAGAGTTAGAGAATCAAAGAAACTAGTATCCCCAAATATATGTGAGAATGTAGGAGAAAGTGAATGAGTCTCTTCAACTTGATCACTAATCATGATATGGTAAATAGTATAAGGATCCTTTCCTCGATGTTGAGGAAATTTAGAGATAAAGAAGAGTAGTTTAGGGGTATACTCTAATTTGGGTTGATATTCAAAGAGAGTATTGCATAATGAAGAGTAATGAGGAGGGGTCAAATAATTTGTTATGTGAGTGGTTATATGAACATTACTATCATCTAAGAGAGGATCCCTAAGCTGCTTATGGAAGACCCTATGAGGGTTGGTAAGACTCATCATATATGTTGAATTCAACTCAATATTGTCTTCAAATAGGAATTTTATAATGAATCAGAAGGACTAAGGCAAAGGTGATGTGAAAGCAAGGAAATAAGAAGAGGTAAATAATTGTATAGAGTTGACTAGGTTGACCTAGTATAGAAAATAGAGTTTGAAAGTTAAGAAAATAGGAATACAAAGTTGACTAGGTCAACCTAGTTTTGTAACCTAGGCAACAAATAGGTAGAAAAAGATATAGAGTCAATAGGGTCAACCTCGTTATATATCCTAAGTAGTAGAAAAGACTATTATGTCAATAGGGTTGACCTATTACTACAAGTAGGTAAGACAAAATATGTAAGATACTATGTCAAGCATAATGACTATGTACTAAAATAAGAAAACATGTGTAAGTACTTTTGAAAGAAATAAATGAAAGAAAACACACAATCAATTGTGTCAATGAGGATGATCCAATTGAGGCACACAACACAAAACCTTACACCAATGCTAGCTAATGCAAGTTTTTACAATAAAACACACAATTGAATAAAGATCAAGTAGTCAACTTGGAAAGTAAATGCCAAGTGGTCATCCTGAATGTTGTTATATTATTAGAATATGATTTTAGATGTGACAGGGAGTTGGTTGTAAGCAAGGAACTAAAAAGCAATCTATGTATGGTTTCAGGATGTAAATGCTAAAAAGGATTTATATTGGTAATGGTACTAGCTTGGTATTGGGGCCTACCCCCTCACTTCACACACTACAATGATAAGGTTGTCAAGTGCTTTGAAAATATATACCATTAACCATGTGTTTATACTTAGCAAACAAACCAAGTTGGCTTCCCTTGTAGACACCAAAATTACATTACATAAGTGTATAACGTGTTGTGTCAAAACCCCCCTTAGACCCCCTTTGTAACAAGTCTTCCTAACCCATGCCTTTACCCCACATATTTAATTAATTAATATTAATTGAATATTCCCTATGTCACCTTGCCTAGCCATCTTTCCTCAAGACTAATTCTCCCCCTGTGAGTCACCACTAGACTTGGTCTCCCACAAATAACTAATTCTTACCCTATAAATCAATTTCTAACCAATTACCTTATACCCAACCTCACATATTGATCATTTCTTAATGGGTGTCACACTTGGCATGGAGAAACAAAATAAAGGAGCCAAAAATAGCCCTTTTGACCTATTCTTATGCCACCAACATTGATCAATCCTCGACTGACATTAGTGGGATCACTGACGTCGATCACTTAAGAAACATTCTAAACCCATTTTGGAGGCCTCGCAAACATTCTCTCTCTCAAGTATAAAATCACTCAAGAGATTCAAAGCACTCTTAACAAGCTTTTGGAAATTATCCACTATATCTAGGATTACAACTTCTCTATACCAGTCAAATCCTGAACCAAAATTGATCTATTATGCAAAGAGCTCAAACTATGGTGAACAGGCTGCACACACTCATCTCCATTTGGTCAGTCACCTTAACAAAGCTTTATCAAGAATATTTCTTTAGGTAATTATATCATTTAAGCATCCATGTATTCTATGAATTCTAATTATTTTTTATTAGCATTTACACAAGTCCCATCCATCCTGAAGGAGTTACAAAAATCCTTTATCTCCATACCTCTACCTTAACCAAACCAAACTCCTCACCCAGACTTCTTACCATCTCTCTAACTCATATGACTCTTTTCCATCCCCATTAACCTATCAAATATCCTTCCCTACACTCAAGAAAGCTTTCTATGAATTTTTGAGTCTATTACAACTATCGACATCATTTATCCTATCGACTTTGGTCATATTGCCACTATCAACATTGATTACCCTACCGATGTCAATGACTACCCTTTTACCCAAATCACCCCAAACCAACCCAAACAACCCTCTAACAAAAGAAAAATTTATTTTTCTTTCTCTGTGATACTGACTACTACACATAGGTTATAGAAAAGGTATATGTAACTCTCTCTCTCTCTCTCTCTCTCTACTTTAATTTATCATTTCATTTTTAAATCTTTGTATTAAATAGTGGATTGTCATCCCCCAAGAAGTTTGTCACTTCCTAGAATAAGCAAGTTGCTTGGCAGCCCACTCACCAACCTACTAACAAATATTTTGTGGTTGTGTGTTCTTACTTGCAGATGGTCCTCCCTAGCCAAAGAGGAGTTCCCAACTTCATCTAGATACGGTGTGCACCAATCTAGGTACATATAATCACTAATCCCCAAACTTTCTTTCTTTGTTTCTCACTTTTTAAATTTAATCAAACATAATTGAAACATTTTTGGCATGCCCGGTGGGACCCCTAGAGTTTTCCTTGGGTTCATTATATGAATTTTAAGCATTCATTTAAGTGCACAGTAGTGAATTTCTCATTTCTTGCACTTTCTCTCTCCTCTTATTACTTATAAAAAAGGAAAGAATAAAGAAAAATGCAATTTTCTTAATTTTCTTATTTTAGAAGTAGTAAATTGAAATCTTCTCTCTCTCTCTGTCATTCTTTTTACTTCACAAAATAAACTCAATATATTTTGAAAGTTAAAAAGAATTATTTTCTTTTGCATGCACAGATAGGATAGTGAAAATCATTCTCTTTTCCTATTCCTCTTTGTTTTCATCTAAATTAACACAATTTGAATTTGGGTTTAAAACATACTACATTTCATTCTTTGTCTTTTGCATAATTAACACATTTAGTTAATTAAATCATTATGAATGAATCATAGGTCACAAATGTTATACATCCAAACCATAAATAGAAAATAAGCACTTCAGCATACCTAAGACAAGACTCATGGGATTTCATCACCTGGTGGATCACCTTACTCTACCCAGTTATTCTACTTGGACATCATTACCAAGGGAAGATCCCACTCTATTCTCTGGCAGAGTATAAACTCTAGGCAAATGGTATATTTTGGCTAAGCGACCTGGCTCAACTTCAAGCTCATGAAGTGGGGAGAGCAATGTCTTGGCACAAGCTACATACCCAGTCTAATATAGATACTTTTTGAAAACCAAAATTTACCTAAAACCATCCTTAGACTACTTTTTAGTCCCTACAACAACCAATTCTTCTTCTCATTCTCTACTTAAGGAATAAGCCAACATGACTAAAATTAATCTCTAGTAGTAAATATTAGTGGTTGCATGCTATTTTCCATTTTTTTTATTTTTGATTCTATGAGGATGCTTCTTTTCTGATTCATGAGATCAAACCAAGTTTGACAAATACAAAAGTCAAATAATCTCTAAAAATTAGACTTCTTGATTGTTTTTCACTCTCATACAGATTCTCTAAGACCTTTTAAACACCTAGATTTCACTCTCTGAATCCCAAAAACTCTTTTTTTTCACTTTCCAAATTTCCATAGTAACTGACATTAGCTATAAATAGCTAATGTCGGTAGCTTCCCCAAGCAACATCAATCATAAGTGATTGATGTCGATGACTGTGTAAATTTTTAAATTTACAGTCTACCTTAAACAACTTCACACAACCTTTTAAACTTTCTCTAAACCTCATTTACCTTCAACTTGACCTTAACACAGTGTATTCAGACTGTTAGTGTATTATTTTACATGGTTTTAACATGAATCCAAGAAAAGACACTAGCTGACTATTTAAGCCATCAACCACTTCTACCTTCCCCTTCTATTTTGAGTCCATAATGGAACAAGATATGGAAAGAAAACCTAACCCAAATCAAATTCCTGTTGTAGTTGTAGGTGATCAAGATTTCGATCAATTTCTTGATCGTAATGTAACCACCCTCCAACATTACCTTGCTATAAGCCAAACTCAAACCTCTTTAGGTGAACCACTCCTTGGAATGCCAACATCATTGATGGTATCAAATCCAATTTTGGCTGGACCTTCCATGGTTACCCAAACAATCACATCAACCAATAACCCAATTGTGCATGATGTTCCAAGTGTGGCATCACCCACCATTCAATCCAACTTCCACCCTATCATAACTTGCTTACCTTCACAAGAATAAGGGGTGAAATCTATTTCAACCCCATTTCAAAACTTGGTGGTACCCATCCGATCAACTCTTGCACCCATTAACACCTAAATCACAACTCATCCTTCAGCAAGCATAAATATGCCTTCCACTCAACCCATAACCACAAATCAAACCATTGTCCTTACTTTAATTAGGCAAGCCCCATTTCTTTTTATGCCTCAACCTATGACTCACTATCCTTATGTTGTGTCAACACAACCATAATAGGTAGTGTCATATATGCCTTCAACTTCTTATTATATTCCTTACAATGTAGGAGGTGTTTCTCAAACAAATCCTCCTCCTAACCTCATCAAAATGCTCATGGATAAAATGAGCAACCTTGAGACATCTATATCTAGATCAAATAATATTCTATATTATGATTAGATCTATAATGAAAAAATCCACCCCTTTGTACCAATTCATCCATACCCAAACCAATGGGAACTCCTAAAATTTTTCCTTTTCCAGAGCAATGAGGACCCATAGCAACACTTGTGAGCATTCAGACATGCTTGCTATTTGATAGGACATGATGATGCACTATTACTTCATAAATTCCCCATGTCTCTTTTAGGAGCTACTTTGGATTGGTATAGTTCCATCATGTGCCATTCACTATTCTCCTTCACTCAACTTGCACAATGTTTCCTTGATCACTTCTCCATTACTATCTCCAAAAAGGTTTCCATAACAGACCTTAATTCTATTCAGTAATTTGATGACAATGTTGTTACCAAATTTGTTTCTCATTAGACATATCTCATAAACCAACTCTCCTTTTCCTTGCCTCAACCTGACCTCATTGATCTCTTCTCTAGAGCATGTGCAAAAAATATTTCATCCACACTCTGGGTGCAAACCTTTCACACATTTGATGAAGCTTTCACAATGGTGCAAAAGCTTGAAATCTAGGCCATAGATGAGGATATGATCAAATTACGTAGTAAAAATTCTAATTATAAAGCAAATTATCCTTATTCATCTAAAAATTCCCATCCAAATCAAAAATCTAAAGGGTCTACAAATGTTGTGGTTGTGAAATCCACTTCTTCTACAAGCACGACTCAACCCACAACACAATCAAACCCAATCAACCCAACAAATCTATTTCAATAATAGTATGAGCAATGATAATATACTCCTATTGGGGAGTCATACACCTCCATTTTAGAAAATCTACTCAACCAAAGAGTTATCAACCTTCCTACCATCAAAAATCCAATCCAATTTGGTCCTTCTCAACCCATTCCAACATGGTTCAAAGAGGATGAGTTTTGAAACTATCATCATGCCAAAGGCCACAACATCAATGATTGTAAAACTCTTAAAAATATTTTCCAAAATATGTTGGATAGGGGTGATCTTATTTTAGATAATCCAAATGCTCCCCCAAACTAGAATATGAACATATTCAAACAACCCTTCCCTAATCATGCCCAACCAAAACATAGTCTACACTACTCCTCAAACTTCTTCAGATCATAAGATCCATACAGTCAATGTGATTTTGCCCTTAACCCAACCATTGACACAATAGGAGGTGCCTATTTTACCTACTCCTACCCCACAAATGGTAGAAGTTGGTTTGACTCCACATCCTATTTCAGCAAAAGAACCTATTTCTCCTCTTCCACTTCCACATGAGGAAGAACAACATTTACCACTCCCATTACCCCATGAGGGGTCACCAATTACCTTTACACTTACCTCACCTACACTTTCACAAAATGGAGATCATGCTTCTCATACCCCTCAAGAAAATAGTGAGAGAAATCATTTGTTACTTCCTCTTCAACCCATAGAAGAAAGTGACTCATCCACTTTTCTTTCACAAATAGATGAGTTGGATTCCTCCACTTTAACATTTGATGAAGCAACCATTGAACCACCCCCAAACCAACCCATATTTCCATTCCTCTTACCCATGAAGGATCTTACCTTACCTGTTCCTCACCATATGTTGAAGGAATAATCATACCATTTCTTTATCCCCTTGAGGAGCCCTCATCTCCTCATTCTCTACCTAATATAGAGGAATATACTTCTTCATCTATTACTAAATAAGATGACCCTATTTTGACTCTTTCTCATCTTTGGATAGAAATATTAGAGGCAAATAAATCTCCTCTCTTAAACATCTAAAGACAAACTGGTTAAACCCACACCAATGACATCTAAACCATTTTCACATTTAGTGGAAAATCTTGAATTCCTTGATTCTAAGGAATTAGATCAAGTGACATTTTGGGATCACCTTAAAATGCCCTATCCAACATAGAGAGTATCTTCCTTCACTGCTAACCCTCTCACAACCATTTATCCTAAGGTTTTTGATAAGGTGCATGTTGCTTCACCTAAGCTTTCAGAAACCTCCTCTTTTACTTCAGAGCCCTCCACCTCACATGTGTCTGCCAAATTGAAACATATAATATTTTTAGGGAAATGACTAATTTATAATCTAGTTCATCTACATATGAAGTTAGATTTAACCCCTCAAAAATAATAGGGTGTCTCTCTCCCTAAACCAAAGAAGAAAGGTAAAACCCTAAAACCTCACCGATTTACCCTTCTTCCACCTTCAACCTTACCATCCATTTTGGGTCCACATCCCTCTACCTTGGTGGGAGTGTCGCTAACCCATGTAAAACATAAAGCAACATTACCTCCATTATTTCCATTACCTCCTCATAAACCTTCAACATCTAGCACCCTCTTACCCAAACTTAAAAAGGTGGAAGTGAAACATGTGGGTTCACCACCACCTAAAAGGGTGTCACACAAGACTACATCCATCACCACCAAACTCGAAAAGGTGTCCACTCCACCTATGACAATGAGTGTTAACCCATTTAAAGGCTCCCAAGTATTCTATATATGCCAATTATTTCAAGCATCAGTAATAACTCTTCCCCCCATCAAACCATTTGATCCTCTTGGACCAAAATCATTATGGTTCAATGATTACAATTTTGTTTATATCATCATTCTCTGAGACATGATACTAAGAGTTGCAAAGCTCTCACAACAATCATTCATCACTATTTATATTTTGATGCTCTCTTGGGTGTTAAATTAGTTGAAACTCCTAACATTCAACTCTTAGCATCTGCAATGCCTCATAAAACCCCCTTTCACATTAAACCCAAAGATGTTATTGTGCCTTCTCTATCACCTCCTTCACCTGTATTTTAGATTAACATGATCAATGTGACTACACAATCACAAAATTAGAAAGAAAAAGGAAAGGAAAAGTTCTCTACTCCTTAGGTTTGCCCCTTTACAAAGGACATCGCCTCTTCAAATCCTAAGATTTCCATCTTGGGTGTCCCACAACAATCATCATCGAGAGTTATACAAAACTCCATGGTGAAGTAACTTCACCAATCCCCAGTGAAGATGTCTCTGTATGAGTTAATTCAAAACTCATCCCAACATTGACATGCTCTCATCAGTGCCTTACAAGTGGTTGAAGTTCAACCTAAATACCCTAAACCCCTTGCAGCCTTCATCAATTCTCTCAACACTATTTCTATGATCTCCTTTAGTGATTCAGAGATCCCCTCTTAGCATCTTAAAGATCAAGATTTTGCCCTCTTTATTACTACCTACATTCATCAAACTCATTTCAAGATAGTTATGATCAATGGGGGAGACAACATCAACATCATTTCAACCCATGCTTACAAGTAATTATCACTCCTTGATAATTATTTGTCATAAATAGATGTAGTGTTACATTATTTTAATGACTCTACTGCTACAACTATTGGTTCTGAGGTCTTGCACATCTATGTGGGTCCTCATACCCTTCTTGAGTTATTTTATGTTGTAGAGGGTGAATTTTAATACAACATACTTCTTGGATGACCATGAATACATTCTATGACATGTGTACCTTCCACATTACACTGTTGTGTTAAGTTTGAATACAATGGTCAAGTTCATGTCATTCCCACCAACCCACCTCCATTCAGGACATGTAACATGACCTATAGCCCAAATAATGTTCTCATTCCTTTCAATACATCATCACCTTCATATCCCACTTTTGAAGCCTCCACAAGTTCTACTACCCCAGACACACCTATACCAACTACACAAGTTCCTGACAAGGATCCCATGGAGGAAACCTTCAAGCGATTATCACTTGGTGAATATTTTTTGTTAACTCTCAACATGTTCCATACCCCTCAAGAGTATGGAAAACATCACATGAGTGCCAAATATGATCCTTATATTGGTATGATCATCCCATATGGTCCACCCCATCTCAAAACCAACTTCTCATATGGGGGAATTGATCAATCTCTTGTTGTGGGTAATTAGTCCTCTTCACCCCAAATGTTTAACTATAACTTTTCATTCTTAAGAAAGCCTAGATTTTCACATACGTATTTATATAGGTGTGCTTGGAAAGGTTTTGGCCTAGGACATTATGAGCAAGGTGCTCACACATCCATTCAATACCCTACCCATCAAACCATTGAAAATGACAAACAAAGGAATGGCATTGGTTATGTTGACCTAACTCAATCCATTAATACTTCTTCTATTCCCATCATTTAAGAACCTATATCTCCTTCCAAATCCTCTTCTCCACCATCACCCACTGAATTGGAGGTATCTATACCTTCTATTTTTTAAATTTTTTTTCAATAAATGTCATTCACTTGGGCCCCCTTACCCATCACCAGGGTAGGGAAACATGGTCCTTTCCTCCCATACATCCTCACATGATCAATGAGGATTCTCCCATAATTAACACCATCTCTTATGCAACTAATGATGACATTCTTACCTATATGGGTGCTGATGATTCCTAAATCAAATGATCACTCCCTTTTGAGACACAATTTATGTTAAATGAATCAACCTTCGACATTAACTTGCCTTCTCATGATGACCCTTGTATTCTTAAAATAGGCTAATATCTAGATTCTTCTGAATAAACTAACTACACCACATTTCTCTATGACCATAGTAAGGCTTTTGCTTGGCCCTATAAAGACTTGCCTAGTATTGACCTCTCAATTTTAACCCATAACATTGTCACTAATCAAGATTCTAAGCCAGTTAAGCAAAAGCTTCATAAAATGTATCCTCATATTGATCTCCTTGTCAAGGATGAGCTCCAATGCCTCCTCTCCATTAACTTCATCCAACCTATTGACTACCTATAATGGGTTTCCAACATTGTACCTATTACAAAAACAATAGGAGGAATCCATATTTGCACTGACTACCATGACCTCAACCTTGCTTGTCTAAAGGATGACTTTCCATTGCCAAGTATTGATCAACTTGTTTATTTAATAGCCAACCATGAGATATTATCACTTATGGATGGATTCTCAAGATACAATCAAATCCTAGTTGCCCTTGAGGATCAACACAAAACAACCTTTATTACCCCATGAGGAACTTTTTGTTATCAGGTTATGCCCTTTGGACTAAAAAATGTTGGTGCTACCTATCAATGTGCCATGACTTATATCTTCCATGACCTCTTACACACAATTATGGAGGATTATGTTGATGACATACTCAGGAAATATAAACTTCATTAGGATCACTTGGGGGTCCTTAAAATAATTTTCACTTACCTTCTTCAGTATAACGTTTAACTCAATCTAAAGAAGTGCATCTTTGGTGTTCTTTCAAAAAATATCTTGGACTTTATCATCTCTCTTTGAGGTATTGAAGTCAACCCTATTAAGTTTTAGGCAATCCTCAAAACTCCTCCACCAACCACACTCAAACAACTCTATAGCCTCCAAGGTAAACTCCAATCGATTCATCACTTTATCTCTTAGCTATCGGATCATTTTCAACCTTTTCACCATCTTCTCAAAAATTAAATTCCTTTCCATTGGGATAAAAATTTTGAGGAAGCCTTTGATGCACTCAAATGGTATCTCCTTTACCCACCCATCCTTATTCCACCTAAAGAGGCCCAACCCTTCTATCTTTATATCTCTTCGATCGACCATTATTTAGGAGCTATGATAGCACATAGGGATGATCACCATCATGATCAAGTAGTCTATTACATAAGTTGAACACTTATTAACTACAAAAATCACTACACTCATATCAAGAAGCTATACCTTGATTTGGTATTTATAGCTTCTAAAATATGACATTACCTCCTCAACCACAAAACTTATGTCATCACCCATACTGACCCTCTCAAATACATGCACTCTAAACATTACCACAACCAATGCATTACTCAGTGGCTTATGCTTCTAGCCAAATTTGATTTAGAATTCATCCAATAAAATTCCATCAAAGGGAAAACCATCACTAACTAACTAACTACCGCTCCTCTCCTTGATAGCCAACCCTCAAATCTTGAATTCTTGAACAAGGCTATTTTTGTACTTTCTATTGATGATATCACCTATCAAATGATGATGTTATTTAATGGGTCTAAATGTTAAAATAGTGGTGGAGAAAGGGTTATCCTCATCCCTCTTGATGGTGAGTTGATGCCTTTATCATTTAAAATAGACTTTGATTTCA
The DNA here is from genome assembly GCA_037957365.1 of Torreya grandis. Classification (NCBI taxonomy): domain Eukaryota; kingdom Viridiplantae; phylum Streptophyta; class Pinopsida; order Cupressales; family Taxaceae; genus Torreya; species Torreya grandis. The sequence goes on from JARHVA010000110.1 coordinate 4,271,285, forward strand.
CCAACAACATGGCCAAATATGAGTCTTTAATTATAGGGCTTCAAATGGTTATCTTCTTGGGAATCAAATCCATAACCATTTTTGATGACTCACAATGAGTCATCAACTAGGTCAATGGTTCTTATCTATGCAAGAATGAGACTTTATAATGGTGCAAACATCATGTAGATACGTTATTAGAATCATTTGACCATTACCTTTTGTAGACCATTCGTCACTCAACCAACAAGTTTGTAGACACAATGGCTTCTTTAGCCTCCCACATACCCTTTTACTCCTCTTCCTCTAAACTCTATGTGGTTATACATCACCTAACTTTACCTTCTTACATTTCCTCTAGCATCCTCTTTATGGAGAATATCACTAATGATCCACATGACTTGTGGTATACTCAACTCATAAATTACCTCTCTTACTCTATTACTCTTCCTAACCTCTCCCACAATGCACGGTGTGCATTTGTAAAGCATGCTACATGTTACACTATGCTAGGTGGACTTCTCTAAAAATGAGGTTTCAATGGTCTCCTCCTTTGATGTCTCACTAGTAAAGAGATTCCCTTTGCTATTAAGGAGGTTCATGATGGGATTTCCAATGGTCATTTTAATAGTCACACAATTTCCAAACATCTCCTTCACCTTGGCTAGTATTGGCCAACACTCTCTCATGATTGTACTAACTATGTTAGACATTATCTCAAATGTCAACAACATGCCAACCTATTTCATGTTCCTAGTCATGCCTTACAAGTCGTTAAGGACTTTTGGCCCTTGTCTCAATGGGGTTCAGACTTAATTGGTGAGATTAACCCCCATTCCTCTCTTCATCACCAATCAATCATAATAGCAATAGAATACTTAACTAAGTGGGTTGAGGTTATTCCTCTCATATCCATTAAGGCTAATAAAATAATTGAATTTATCAACCATCATATCATATGCCATTTTGGTGTACCTTATAAAATCATAACTGAAAATGGTAAGTCTTTCAAAAACAAGATTGTCCAGTAAATCTATGATGCCTTTGGTATCAAACTTAGCTTCTCTTCACCCTATCTCCCATAAGCGATTGGGCAAGATGAAGCCTCTAAAAAAACTTTGACCAAAATCCTTATGAAAGTGGTCAACACTATTGACAAGGATTGGCACATTCACATCCCCTATGCTTTATGGGCTTATCATACTAGCATTCACACTTCTACAAGAGTTACACCTTTCTCCCTAGTCTATGGGATGGAAGTTGTTTTGCCCCTTGAAGTCAAAATTCCTTCTCTTAGGATTTCACTACAATACATTCTAACTAATAATGAATTTTTCCAATAATGTTTGGCTCAACTTGAACTGCTTGATGAATGTCATCTCGCAGCCCTTAACCATCTCCACATCTACCAAGAATGTATCAAATGTGCCTATGACAAAAACCTTAAAGAGTGTGATTTCAATATTGGAGATCTAGTCTTAAAGGAAAATCAATATGTGACTAACTTGGAAAAGAGCAAACGAGGGCCCCATTTGCTCCCAATTAGCTAAGACCCTACATTATAACTCATAAATATGGCTCTATAGCTTATCACTTTTCTTCTCTTGAAGGATGACCAGAACTTGAACCTCTAAATGCATTGCATTTATGACCATTCTTTTGTTAATTAAGTGACACTTTACCTTGTGTTTAACTTAAGTTCATCCCTTGAGTAAACCCACTATATTCATATTCTTTTCACCTTAACCCTATGCCTCCACACTTAGTTAACATATGAAGTGTTTTGGTTTTGTCCCAAAATGTGGAAAACCTATAAGCCTCTATAGACTTATACATGACTATAGTAACAAAAAGACTCAAAAAAGCAAAATCAAAAGAAAATAATATGGGATACATCAACTACTCCAAATCATACCTAGCTCTTAAAAAAGTAGATTGCTCCCTTGAAGGATAGCTACAATCAAATAGACTACTCACTTGAAGGATAGTTATTAAAAACCACCAAAATAAAAAAGACTAGACCATACCCTTGAAGGATGGCTAAGTCAAAAAAAACACTATCAAAGGCAAATATGATTCAGAAGCTTCCCTATTGATTAGCTTCATCCCATTTTGAGCTTCCCACATTGATCAGCTTACACAACAAAAGGAAAAACAAATAAAAAATAAAAAAGCAACACAATAACTTTATGTCATGGACTTGTCTATAGTCACTCTCAGGAAACCCACAAATGGGGCGTACCATTATTACTCCAAAGGTTACGCTACCTCACTACTCCTATTCCATTTTACACCCTCTTCCCTCAAAAACACATTTTCAAGGGATTTTGAGCTTACTTAACACAAGGTGATAACCACACTTTTCTAACTAACAAATGGTCAACTAATGCAATGCATAGAAAAGGTTCAAACTTTAGAGCCTATTTACATTGTTACTTTGGTTTGTGTTAATAACAAGCACCTTGTCTCTCTCTCTTTTACCTTTCACTTCACATGTTGACTTTTCTTCTATAGATACATTTTCCAATAGAAGAACTTACCATCTCAACTCATAAACATAACAACTCTAAATCCTATACCTACCCCAAAACCAATGCCTAAAACCAATCATTTCTAGTATATACCATTACATATATGGGACAATGCTAAAAATGAAACATGACCACCATTTTCCTAACTAAAAATAAATATGAATAATGTCATAATTCCCAAAACTATCACTCATGCATACACCATCACAGATGGAAAATGCAGAAACCAAACAAACATGACCAACACATTCATTTATAGTATATACCATCACATATATGGGACAATGCTAAAAATGCAACATGGCCACCATTTTCTTAACAAACAATAAATAGGAATAATGTCACAAATCCCAAAACCATCACTTATGCATACACCATCACATATGGAAAATGTAAAAACCAAACAAACATGACCAACACATTCATTTTTAGTATACACCAAGAATATAACTTAACCATCATTTTCCTAAAAACCAATACAAATAGACCAAGACAAAACTACTCATTTTTAGTATGAAACCAATCACATATATGGTAAATACTAAGAATGCACCTGAACCACAATTTCCTAAATACCAATTCATAAGAAATAAACCATGACCAAAACATCTATTTTTAGTATAAACCATCACATATGGAGCATGCTAAAAATAAAAATTAACCAAGCATATACCATTTCACATATGTAAAGTGATAAAACTTTATATCATAAACACAACCATTTCATTTTATGCATATACCATCACATATGGGAAAGCTAAACATGAAAATCTCATCTACTATGCATATGCCATCACATACATGGAAGTGTTAGTAAACCAACATCATCATTATATCAATATCATAAACATTCATCCAAAACCATTAAAATATACATGAAAATAACATTTACATCATCATCACATCAAATAAAACATCTCATCATCATCATCATGCATACATACATATGTGTGTGTGTGTGTGTGATAAATCAATGTACATCATATACAAATATCAACATCTCTCATCTCTCTCAAATATACATCTCACATCATCAGCTCACAGGTTTGTATATATACAAAAAATGAATAAATACAAAAATATCTCTCAAAATTAGGATCAACATGGCCTCTCAAAAATTGTGGTAGATTTGATGAGGTAGTGTCACCATCACCCTCTCCCTATCTCCATCTGTAGACACCAGAACCTGAGGTCCATGTCTCTGATCACTCCTACTCCTTAAACCCTATGAATCTTGAAATCTATGGAAACTCATAGATCACCCTCTCATAGTATGTGATCTCATCTAGTGTAGTGTTGTATCTCATAAGAGATAAAGTTTGTGGAGGACACATGACACCTACCTATCCTACTACCTATACTACTACCTATGGAGGAGGAGGAGGAGGAGGAAGAACAACTACCAATGCCCATGTAGCTGACCTCAATTGATCTCTCTCTACTGTCAATTAGGTCACTCATCCTTGTACACTAGCCACTTGACTCTGAAGATAGACCACCTAACCATATAACCCCAAGACCTCTACCTATGAGGAATCCTATGAAAGGACTGTAGCATCTCTCTCCTATATGGCCATGTCCTTGGCATATAATGTTGTATCCCTCTCTAGAACTATAGCATCTCTAGCTTACATGGCCACATATCTCATCTAAATAGTGGAATCTCTAGCCTATAATGCTGCATCTCTATCCTGAATCATGGCATCCTTGGCCTGCATGATCATATCCCTCTCCTATATGGCCACATCTCTATCCTATAAAGTAACATCTCTCTCACATGCCAAAACTTACATCTATAAAGCCAACCTCCTAACTAGTACAATTAGGTGTAGTCATACCCACCATGCCTGATATGCCCTAGTGCATCTAGCATCAACCACATCTATGCCTGCTAATATCTCCTCAAAATTAGGTCCATCTATTTCCAATGGCAAAGGGAGTGGTACCTCAATGTCATCATGCATGTATTTGGGGAAAGTAAGTGGAACATCTTACACAAGGCTGAGCTGTCTCCTGACTCATGCCATGGGTATCATCTTGAGCTCCCTTGCTCTCCTACCTCTAACCCATAGTGTGCTCTACAACCTAATAAGCTCCTCCCCTTGACCTTTGAAAATTGGATACATCAAGTAGGGCTGTCATATAACATCTCCTAGGCTCAAGCCATTTAGTAGCCCTCTGTAGTGCATGATATCCTGCACAACACCATCAACTCATGTTTATGCCATGGCCTCTTGCCATAATCTAAACTTGACTCTGAATCCCACTAAAATCATGGATAGTAGTCCTAGTGGCTGCATAACTATGATGTACTCATATGCCCAACAATGTAATAAGTGCCCAACATATAAACTATAACATATGTGTAAACATAAACCCCATAACTCTCTATACAACTAAGCCAATTATATAGGCCCCCATGTAAAAACTCTCCTCTGCTCTATTATCTAAGCCAAGACCCATATCAAGGTGATTATAAATCTACCACCGTCTACATCTAGTAGTGCATACACCATGATGTTGATCATCATCAGGATGCTAAGATGATGTTCCTCCTCATCTGCCAAAAATAGAGGCTCATAAGTGAATGATGCTAAGTGATATGTAACCTCACTCACATGCTCACTGAATAATGACACCATATGGATGTCATGCTCCTCCCTCATGCATGCAAAAATCTACTCACCCTATAGTGGTAATATAAGGATCATCTGTACATCTCTAGTGTGACTATCATCTCACTAGTTGACATGTGAAAGGTGTTAGTGGTATGATCCCACCTCTCAATTAGCATGATCATCAAACTGACATCTCGATCCACCTAATAATACTATTGAACTCTACCAAGACTAATTATATCCATGTGGTCCCACTTATCTACTAACACATCTCTCTTGATCCTAGTCAAAAGTGTTGAAAGATGGTCTCTTAGGGTCAACTCATGCCTCAACTATAACCACAAACACATAAAATTAATCAATAGACCTTTCTAACCACTACCTTAACTATTTTCCCTATCCCATCAGAGAACTACATTGGCCTAAAGCCCTTTTGGGCTATGTAGGTAGCACTTAGTAGACATGGGGTCTTCTATGGCTAGCTCAGCTATTTACCCACCTAAATATCTAACCTATCCCTTTTACCCAAGGCCCTACAACCTATATCTCTTAAACTAGGCCTTTTGACCAATCTCTCACTATTCAATCGAGCTAAATCTACTCTATGCCACATGATTTACCTATTCCCTAAGGCCTTATGGATTTTTAACTCTTTTTCTCCCCATTTTTACTTTAAAAAGGCCATTGATGTTGATCACTTATCAACCAACATTAGTGCCTAGATTTCTGATGTCAATGCACAACACACTGATGTTAGTGCCTTTGCCACCTATATTAGTAAGAAGACCTTAACTGACATAGATAGACTACCACTGACATTAGTGACTAGTTCAGCTTTAGGGCTGAACCTCACCCATTACCTATTTTCAATTTTAACCCTAAACTACCCTAAAACCCACCCAAACATGCCTAACATGCTCCTACCCTTCTTAGTACCCACCCACTACTCACTAACAACCTATTACACCCCCCACTCAATTCAAATAACCAAAATTACTGAAAAACACAAATCAAAGGCTTAAAGGACCCTACCTCATCTCTCCACCTCCACCAAATTAGGATGATTGGTGCCTATGCTGCCACACCTCTAGCTAGGTCTCCACCTCATCTCACCATTTGCTTAAATTTTTTGGCTTTTTATTGCTCTCTGACCAATCAACATGCAAATGAAATTAGTCAACCACCTAGCCCCTTTTTTTAATCTTGGTTAGACACCTATGTTAGCCATTTATGCCCTAGGCCACTGATGTTAGCTGCTTTACGACTAATGTCAGTATAACACTATCGACATCGATACCATGCAATAGAATTTTAATTCTTTCACATCACTTTTTACAATCCCTTGTTCATTCTAGGGTAACCTTACACACACCCTACCTTTACAAACTTGACCATGGGGATCATTTTCATCTTTGCTCATGCCAACTATTACCCAAACACATGTTTCATTATGCACCCACTCATTACATTTGAGTTTGGTGTCTTGATCATTCATGCTATCTAGTACACATTGACAATACATTATATGTATGACTATCAGTTGATTTGTATCACCACTAACTAATCCTATCACCTTTGACCTATTGTGTTTTTAGGGGCACTTCCTACCTCAAATACCTAGAACACATTTGACTATTGGAGCTATAGTTTTGGTTGATCCTACCTTCTCAACTATCACTAAAATTTTGTGCCTTGGTAACTTTAACCAAAATCCTCCATGATCACACCTATTTTCAACTTGTCAACATAACATTTTAGTACACTATGACCATGACATCATCTCTACACTACTAACCCATAACCAACCAATCTCAATTACTCCTTATCAAATTGGTCACCAATTTTGGGTTTTTCCCAATCAGTTCTTGTTTGGAGGGGGAGGATATCACACCCCATGCATAGACCACTCAACTTTCATTTTTGTCTTCTAACTTGCTAGCACAACTTACAAAGACAAAAAGGGGCAAACGTAAACACCAAAATTATGTTACACAAGTATATAATGTGTTGTGTCAAAACCCCCCTTAGACCCCCTTTGTAACAAGTCTTCCTAACCCATGCCTTTGCCCCACATATTTAATTAATTAATTAAGATTAATTGAATATTCCATATACCACCTTGCCTAACCACCTTGCCCTGAGACCAATTCTCCCCCTGTGAGTCATCACTAGACTCGATCTCCCACAAATAACTAATTCTTACCCTATAAATTAATTTATAACCAATTACCTTATACCCAACCTCACATATTGACCATTTCTTAATGGGTGTCACACTTGGCACAAATAAATAGAAGAAAGGAGCCAAAAATAGCCCTTTTGACCTATTCTTATGCACCAACATCGGTTAACCCTTGACCGATGTCGCTCAACCTGAGATCGATGTCAGTAGGATCACTAACATTGGTTACTTAATAAATATTATAAAGACATTTTTGATCCCCCAAAAATATTCTCTCTCTTAAGAAAAAACTCACTCAAGAGATTCAAAACACTCTTAACAAACTTTTGGTGATTATCCACTGTAACCAAGTTTATAGATTCTCTGTACCAGTCAAATCCTGAACTAGAATTGATCCATTATGCAAAGAGCTCTAACTAAAATGAAATGGTGTCACACATTCATCTCCATTTAGTTAGTCACCTTAACAAATCTTTATTAAGAGCATTTCTTTAGGTACTTATATCATATAAGCATCCCTATATTTTGTGAATTCTAATTATTTCTTATTAGCATTTACATAAGTCCTATCCATCCTTGAGGAGTTGAAAAACTCCTTCATCTCCATACCTCTACCTTAACCAAACCAAACTCCTCACCCAAACTTCTTATCATCTCTCTAACCCCTCATATGATTCTTTTCTAACCCCATTAACCTATCAAATATCCTTCCCTACACTTAGGAAATTCTTCTATGAATTTTTGACTCCATTTCCCCTACTAACATCAATTATCCTACTGATATTGGTCACATTACCACTACCAACATTGGTTACCCTACCAAAGTTAGTGACTAACCTTTTACCCAAATCACCTTGAACCATCCCAAACAACCCTCTAACAAACCAAAATTATATTTTGTTTTCTCTGTGATAATGACTACTACACATAGGTTACAGAAAAGGTACATACAAATCTCTCTCTATCTCTCTTTAGTTTACTTTGTCATTTCATTTTTAACTCTTTGTATTAAATAGTGGACTGTCATCCCCCAAGGAGTTTGTCACTTCCTAGAACAAGCAAGTTGCTTGCCAGCCCACTCACCAAGATACTAATAAATATTTTTTGGTAGTGTGTTCTTACTTGTAGGTGGTCTACCCTAGCTAAAGAGGATTTCCTACCTTCATCTAGATATGGTGTGCTCCAATCTAGGTATATATAATCACTAATCCCCAACCTTTATTTCTCTATTTATCACTTCTTAAATTTAATCAAAAATAATTGAAACATCCCCTTTGGTGATAAAATCTAAGTAGGTATGCCTTAGGTAGACAATTATTTAAATGTGTTTTTAGGATTTTGTGATTTGGTAGTGTGTGTATAAAAGATAAAAATAGTAAAAATAAATAGTATATTGAAAAATAACCTAATTAGACTATGTGATCTATTCTAAGCATGCAAGTAATTAAAAATGAAAGTGTGAGATAATTAATAGTATATAAGTGTTAATTCTAATTTTGAAACAGAGTAAAATGTCATTTTAGATGATAACGTATGTAGAGATGACAAAACATAGTCAAAAGTGTCACTACTATATTGCTAAAGCAAGGGTCTAAAAAATATCTACGCTAATAATATCGACTTATTTTTTAGACAAAAGATAAAATATGAAACTACATTGACAAGGTTGACCTAGTTTGTTGTATCGGGTTAGTTTTAAAGACTACAAACTATAAAAATTAGAACTATAATGAATAATAGAAATGATAGAGAAGGATAAAAAGGAACCTTGGTGAGTTAGAAGATGCTTAGAATTTGAAAATTTTCTATTTAAATTTCTTGAAATTTATACCAACTAAATTTACTGGGTCAACCTAGTTCTGTAAAACCCTGATTCTAAATCCTGTAATATATATTATGTCGATGGGGTCAACCTAGTATGTTTTTTGGAAGTCTAAAAAGTGTATTGTGTCAACAGGGTTAACCTAGTAGTATGTCTAGAAGTCTAGAAAATGTACTGTGTCAATAGAGTTGACCTAGTATCATGTACCTAATGAAAAACTTGCACAAATAGAATAAAGTTATATTGATGTGATTGTGTGTTAAACCTATGCACAAAATTTAGAACTATACTAACACTATTGACCCAATATCAAAAATATAGAGAAAGAAATTGATAAAATAATGAAAAATGTGAGATAAAACCTAAAAACATTAGATTCATGTCAGGTTCACCATAATGTATGCAATCATAAATATTTCATGTCTATAAATCAATCCTAACTCAAAGAATATTTATCATACCATACACTTCTAATTGGGGATACATTAGATAATCAAGAACATGACCAATATGGGGATCTACTATACCAAATTAGGGGATCTCTTATCACAATACACCATGTTAGGTAAGATTCCAAATCCTCCAGTCAATCATAATTATGCAATAAACCTAGCTAGGTCCTATGTTTTATATTCACTAAATTAATAACAAGTAAAGTAAAGTGTAGTCTAGTGTTCACCAAAGCTTCTGGCAAAAATTGGGGGTTATAAATAATAAAAGTAAACATGCATAAGAAACATATAATCACATCAATGTATACATAATCTTAATGCATGAATAATAAGTACAAATGCATATATATCTACTCTTACAAAGGAGGAACAAAGTTAGGAATACTTACCTTTGAATATGAACCCATCTATCCTCAATCTCTCCCTAGGCCAAGGTGATCACAAGAGGTTATTGTGGTATGTAAGGATGACAAGGATAAATTAAATCTATGCTACACAACCTATCAATTCATCCAAAATACTTCTCCACAAGATAAGATCCCTATCTCCAAAGAAAGTATGAAACCTTAAGCTTTATCCTCAAGTAGAATGGTGGATAAGCATATGCACAATAGATCTTATTTTTTCTTCTCTTCTCTAAATAATGGAAAAATGAACTTGTATATATAGGTAGATATAATCCTAAGCCCTTCCAAAAGTTTTGGCCAGTAGGGTCGACCCAGTAGACCTAGCATATTTATGGATAAGAATTCACTAGGTCATGGGCTAGGTCAACCAAGAGATGACCTAGACCCTAAATAAATTTCACCAAAAACTATATAAGGTCAACCTAGTTGACCTAGTATAGTGAATAATTGAAAAGGGGTTAAGGCTAGGAAAAGGGGACAAAAGGTAGGAAATGACTAAGGAGTGTGCAATAGAGAAGAACAAGCTTAAAGATAAGGTTTTTAGGAGACAAGTGTGTAGATAACAAGTGGAAAAAGTAAAACAATCTTATAAAGCAGTAATGGTCTATCCACCCCTTTCCTAGTGCACCCTTAAGGTGTGCACTTAGAGAGATTGAGACTCAATAGGTTCTTACAAGATAAAAAGCATCAGTAATCAATAAAAGTTTGAAAATATTATGTGTATATACATATCATGTGTCAAATGAGAGTAATATGCAATGTATAAAGAAAAATTGATGTGATTAAGTGACCAAGGGATGAAATGGAAGGATTGGTTACTGCATTTGAGCTATCCTTGGGTACCATGGGTGATCAAGTTCAGCCTAAATAGTCTCAAGAGACCTCAAGTTGATGTACTTCTACCAAGTTTGAAATAATGATGTGAGAAACATAAGCTTAGATGGGGAATGAAGGAAATAGAGGAATTAGCTATAAAGAATAAGGGTGGATGAGATGAAGTGTCGGTAATCAATGAGTTATAATCTAATAGTATCGATGATGCCCCTAGTAAATATAGATTTATAGGGAGTTAAATGAGGGTGTCATGGTTGTTGATACATAACAAGGGGAAATAAACCATAATAAAATAATGACAAAGAGATCTATGATATTTGAACATATCCCATGTAACGACACATGTTTAGGAGAACTATGGGTCTCAAATGGAGGAGAGATGAGTGTTATTGTAACTCAGAGAAGTGTTTGATGGATAGGATTGGGTAGTATATGGGGTAAACTAATTAAGGATTGGGGTTGTGATTATTCCATGATGATGGTTGAGTAGACCTTAAGTAACTTAGGTGAGTAAGGTACTGATGAAGTATGAAGAAGAGAAAAAGTCAATAGAGTTTTATGAATGGAATAATCCCATATGCCTTGGGAGTAGTAGGTTGGGAGTGAGAAAGGTGGATAAATAGGAATCAAAAGTAAAAGGGAGGAACTAAAAAAAATGAATGTGATACAAAGAGGTGGTTTTATTAGAAGAGGTGAGAAATGATTATAGGCTACCAATATGAGGAATGATTATAGGCTACCAATAGGAGGTGGCAGAATGGGGTAGTAAAAGTGGAGTGGCAGCAGTTATGATCAAGTAATCTAAGAAGGGTGGTTAGATCATATGTTAGATTCACAATGAAATACAATAAAAATGAAAAAAAAAAAACACTTAAATGCATAACACTATCTTGCCTATATCAAAGGGAGGAGCATAATGAGTTAAAAAAATTGAATGAAGCATAACTAAAATGCAAAAGAACTTACCTTTCTTACCTTCTTTGAATGACCCAACAGATTTTTTCATTTGGCTTGCTCAGAATTTGATCAAAAAGTCTTCATCAATGGAGCTTAGATATATCCATCTCTCCTTAACACCATGTATCATTTGATATGGATTTATGGCTTGGCTCAATTTTGACATTATAACACTATGTATTTATTTCATGCCCTAAATCCTACATTATAACATTACTATGTCCAAGCTCTCATGAAAGAGAGGCAAATGCTTGTATTTATAGGTTTGACAAAAGAGCTTTTAATGGGTTCAAACCTCACCTTATTTCATTAATTAACCTCAATAAAGTTAAAAGGTGTCTAAAGCTCATGATTAGCATGGAATAGGCATGGGTGAGATATTTTGGATTTTGGAAAACTCACAAAAGGTAATTATGAATTCCTAAGATATTCTTTGATTTTTGAATTTCCTTTTTGATAATTCATTTAATTGCTCAAGGATGATTTAATTAGGCATTTGATTAGGTTTTGCATGTTAATTAATTATTTTTAGGATTTTAAACATTTCCAAGTGTTGATTTAATTGATGTGTGCATTTACTCTATTTAATTGATTTTTGGGTCAAATTGTATGTTATGAAGCCAAATTCAAGACGTTTAGAAATTTTTAGTTTATATATTCAAAGGGTGGTAAGAATTGATCTAAATTTGGGTATGAATCCATTGGTGGCCAATTTTATTTGTCTACAACAGTTATCACTATGAGCCAAGTTTTAAGAGGGAAACCTCTATCAGGAGATGAAACTACAAATAGAAATCATCAAAAGATATTAAGCTTAACAAATGTTAGATAATCAGTAATAGATGATAAATAAAACTAGATATACCACTTTTGCATATGTGATTATTCAACTATTAGATAATGTACCATTGGGTCTATCTACAAAAGTTGTACTACCTTAGATAAGTTGCATAGAAAGAAGAGATAAATGATTGAATTCAAAAAATACTTAAGTCTTCAATTACTAGTGTGCTTCTATCTTCAAATGAATCCTTGATCTCTTTTTATACCTTCAACTTAGTTGTAAAATAAGTTATAACTAACTTTAGTTAGTTATTAGTTAATGTTAACTAATTAAATTTTAATAAATTTAGTTAATTAAACTAAAATTGGCTAAGGATATATTTAATTAAGACGTAAACGTCTTAGTTAATCAATATATTTTAAAATAATAGACCTTGGATACTAATCTTAATATGTGGGGACCCATATTAATTAATAATATAATAGAGTACATATCAATCATAAAATAAATAAGTCATAAATTGATAAAATCTATTCATTTTAAACCATAATGCATATCAATAAACTTAATAATATATAATTATGTCAAAATTCCAAAATTTCTTGTATTTACCAAAATTAGCAAAATTTATCAAAGTTTGAAAATTAAAGTGTTAAACTCAAATATCAAGTTTTGCATGAAAAAGTTCAACACTTAAACATAAATTATCCTTTGGATGACCAATAGTCATTTGAATATGACAATACTTCAATCACATGTTTGTCTTGACCTTGAAGACAAAAATTGTACTCCATTTCAGTGATAGGAAATGGTACCAATTTAGTTCTCAAATTAGTCATATTGTCATCAACCTCCAGCTTAATTCTTTTCAACAATCTAACTTCCCTTGGTGCTTAGTTTTATTTTGACTAGCAGTGTTCTTTTCAATAGTCTAAGGTGGGATATCCATGGTTTTCTTTTGTTATCATAACCTTGACTTCTCAAACTTAATATTTCAGGCCTCAAAAGGGGTTCACTCTGGGAACCTAATAGATTCAAATTTCTACACTTTCTAACAATGTCTGCATGAGAAAAGGAAGGTTTATCTAAAGGAATATCCATCTTCCTAAGCTCTTTATCATGGGTAATTTCTACCTCAAGCTACATGGACTAGTTGACAGGTAAAGGATTATCAATTGGTTCACCTCTAAAATTAGGAGGATGAAGTGGCAGTAATCAAGGATCATGTTCTATATGATGAGATGAACTACTTTGAGAATGTGCACGGGTTATAATCCTATGGCCATAAAACCCCATATAACCCCCATAACCCCTATTTACTAAATTAATAGGTAGATTACTTAATATATCCCAAAATTCAAGATCATAGGCATCAAAATTTATAGATGTCTTTGTCCCTCTATGAAATCTAGGTCCAAAATGACTTGCACAAAATCCACCCCTATTAAAACCTCTACTAGAATTTTCCTGACTACTACCTCTATTCGGATTTTGTCCCCATCCTCTATCATCATTACTTCCTACTAGTTGATCCCACCTAGAGATACTAATCAATCTGAAAGATAACAATTAAGTCTAAGCTTAGAAATAAGTATCAAAAAATACAAAACTACAAATTATAATAATTCAATAATTAAAGCTGAAACTACACTATGACTAAAACATATCACATTGTATTTATACTCAAATGTATATTAAGCCTTAGAAATAAATATAATATTCTAGTATCAACTTCAAAATATTAAAGAACTTTAGTCTCAATATCCATTTTCAGATAAAAGCCTAAAGTTTTAATTTTGATATTGAACTTCAAATAAAATATCATGTCTTTCTCATCATCTTTAAATTTGTTCAAAGTATCCACATATATTTATACTTACTTATGCCATTATCATTTTCAACACAGTCGACTGATTTAGTTCAAATTTTCACATAATGAATCCAATTTGCATATTTTCAATCACATATAATATATTGAAACTAGACTTAGATTTCTGAGATGATTATCATGATAGCAAATCCATAATAGATAATCAACAAAAACTAAATATTATGTGACTTCATGAATTCTGATATCTAGATCATATATATGTATGAGCCCAAAATCATCTCTTTTCAAAACATATGCTAACTAAAAATGTGATTAACAGAGACTATCATATACATGTATATTTTAGAGACAAACCCTAAACCAAACTTCATTAAAATCAAACAGTATTGTATATAATTGTTACCAAGTTCAAATAAAATGATAATAATAGAGGATTAAAATATTTACATAGTAGAGAGTTATCATGTGCATGCCATAAAATAAGAATCCTTAAAATCCTAGTTTTTCATCATGATGCAAATCATCAAAATATTTGATATATTGTATATAACTAGGCTAAGAAAATTTTTATTCTATTTCATAACTAGTTTCAAAAAGAAAGACAAATTTATCTTGTCATTATCTAAAACATGCAAGTGACTCCTCATACTGAGATTGACAAACATGCACCAATGTCAAAATAAAATATCATTTGAAATAGTTTTTTGAAAGAATCATTTAAAAATATAGAAAACCTACACCTTATATTTTTATATTCAACCAAAACCATAGATCATCATTTACTTATTTCTCAAAAAGGCATCAAATTTTCCATGCACAAAACCATACCATTTATGCATAAAAAAATAATATCCATGAAACTTTAAAACAAGAAACTCTACTTCTTTCATATTCTCATAAACTATTATCTAAATTTTCTTCAAATTTGCATATAAAAAAAATTCACTCAAACATGTAAGGGTTATGCAAATATAAATATATCTTTACATTTTCTTTATATGACTATATGCAGACAACTTTTCTAGAAAAACCAAGTCATAAACTACACAAGAGGAAAATTTTGTTTACATGCAGCCAACTATAATTTTCAAAACCTTTCAAACAAATAATGCTTCTTTCCAAAATTATGCATGTGAAAAACCATATATACTTTCACACTATAGTTCTGACCCTCAACATTTAAATAAACCCATAAAAAATTGATAGCAGCCTTCAACCATGCAAGAAACATAATACCAGAATAGCTAAAAATAATCACCATAAACTTTATAACATCTACATACAAGAGGATTCACCAAAAAATTCAAACCATTTCCCATATTCTTCCATGGTTTATCAAAATAAAAGATTAGAACTTCATTTATCATCATATAGACCAGAAATCATTTAAAAATTTTCTTCTTCACTCCAAACTTTCACACATCACCAAAACATTTCTGAAGAAAGACTAATCAAAATTAATATGGACATACCTGATATTCTCACTCAAATCCTTTGCCAAATATTTTCACTGCATCTCATTTTGCAATTCACCCATTATCCCACTAGGGCTTCACTCCCACACAAAGCTTGCAAATAAATGATCAATAATGAATTAAAAAAACTTTTTATTTGCCAACCTAAGTTCATAACCAACTGAGTGATGTGGTTATTATTTATTGGTTTGCATTAACTAATTGTGTACTTAGTAATCTTTCAAAGTTTTAGATTAAGGTAAAAGTAGGTTTTGAAGGGGCCCCGAAACCCTTTATAGATCAAAAAAGATAAAGCAATACATACCGCCTAGACAGGCAACCTCACTGAAAAATAGTAACTAAACCAAGTTTATCATGGACCTAAAACCAACAAAATAAACCATTAAAAGCTCCCCAGGGTTTAGAAGGACCTGAAACCTAAACAAGAAAACTAGGCTCTATGACTTGAAACAAGAATCCAAGTTTTACAGTGACCTATAACTTAAAAAATCCATGCAATAATAGATCTACACATTACAAAGCCGCATGTTCACGAGGAAGAGTTTAAGCGAACCGCATGAATGTCTTCCCTCTGACCCCAACCCCCACCAGAATTTTAAAGAAAAAAACCCTAGAACTAGCACCGCCATCAACAAATCCATCCACCTGATTGTCTACCCATTCTCCCCCTCTGCTGAACTCAGAGGAATCACCACCTTGGCAGTGAAAATTTCATCAAAGACATCTAGAAACACTTTTTCATGAGCCACCACCCCACAGAAAGAAGGCAATGGTGAATAACCACATTTGGTAACCACCCCTAAAAAACTTATCTTCAAACTTGACCCTAGGGTTATAGTAGAAATAGAGCTCCTCCTAATCTGCTATCATCACTTCAACTACTACCACAGGGATCCTTTCTAGGCACTCCCCATGGCCAAGACCTCACCTCACGTGATGGTCAAATATCTCAGCGGTCTACTCCTCTCCACGTGCTAGTTTTGACATTCCAAACTGGGAAATAAAGTTTCCTCCATCACGCAAAAAAGGATTTTCAAATCCGTGCCGCATTCAGCACCATAGTTCCCTTTGCATCTGGGAACTGGTTACCAAAAATCATGGCCATGAAGGTTAGGGTTTCAATGCGACTGTATCTGCGGCCATGCTCCCTCTTCCCTCATCCCTCTATGGCCATATTTTTTGTAATCTTGCTAAGTTACTTATTGTCAGTGACAAGTTTATCTAGGACCATCTCTTCATACTATCTCAATAACCAATTACCAAAATTTGAGGAAAATACCATTTCAATAAATTCCCTTGCCACTAAATCTTTAGGTGATCTTGAAGCATTAAGAGCATACACTTAAAATAAATGCTAGTGCCAGTGCAATCACCTCAAAGTTCATATGCTAAATGGTCTCCAGCTCAATGAATATTTGCTTTGTCACCAATCAAAGGGTCTTAAGACATGCATTTCACTATGATTTCAAAATTACCCATCCCCTAAGTATTGTGGTCAAATACCTTTGAAACAATAGTTTATTTTTAGAACATACTTCACAAAGGGATTGAATATAAACTTAGTATATGATCCCTAAAGTTATAAAGTAGACTATGTGATAAATAAATTCCTTTCTTGTCATTTACAAGTGAAGTGAACCTCTCAGAAGAAGCTTATGATGTTTTCAAAGAATTTATATGTTATTTATCTATCTCATCAATTCTCTTTTACACATTAATCTTCTATATACAACAAATGAAATACATGCTTTGGGAACTATGATCACCAAATTTGACTATTTACTCAAATCTTGAAACAACTAAACTTAGTATGCCAATTAGGTTTCAATGAAATTATCCATGTATTAGTTGTAGAATCAAAATAGACTAGACTGCTAGTTGTATAAATTAATATATGAGCATTACTAAACCATCTAAAGCATATTTTTATTTCAAATAAACATCATATCATGTAGTGAATGAAACTGAGCTATTCATCAAATGTGGATTTTTAAAATAACTTTTGAATGTACCAAATTTGATTGTAATGTTTTTCAAAGTATCATATATCCATTGTTATCTAAATCATAATTCAAATTCACTTATGAGGATCTAATAATATCAAAAATCAAACTAAAATAATGGAAAATTGAAAGTCCATGTATCAATTAAAACTTTCAAAAGTGTACTAAATTTAAATAGTTGAACAACTGATCATATCTATAACTATATATGCACATTTTATTCATTTATCCACCATTTTTTTTGAAACCAATTAAAACATAAATAAAATTTAATCAATCAATCATTAGTATTTCACAATAAAAAATGTATCTAAAGATACTATCAATCAATAGGGTCCTCAACACAATTTTAGGTTTTATGATATGGTCATCTCTATGGCATCAAGTATAGATTTTGAAAAAATTAGGGGGGGGTGTATAAAATAGGCATAACATGACCATGGGATGATACGTTGTAGGTGGGGAATATCCAATTTTTGGGAAGGGGTTGGGATGTTGTTTAAGTCATGAAATGTAATGATATTATTTAACTGCTAATTATTTTTATGTTGTAAGGGGATCAAGCTCTAGAGAGAATAATGGTGGTAAGAAGAGTATCAAGATGGTTGTGAAGATGGAAAAATGGATAATGGTTAAATAATGCATACCAACTGTAGAGGCATGATAGAAAAAACATAAATAATCGGGGCATTGGGTATTATCTAAGTCAATTATCATCTGTGTGAAGGGAGATAATAGGTGTACAATGCTAGATGTCCCTCTTACAAGGTAAAATTATTTGAAGAGATATACATATATCAGATGTATTGGCTTGGATAGTATCATTTCTAATGTAGGAGAATTGATGGGAGGCATATATTGGAGTGTTAGAAGAACAAGTGGAGTGAATATAGGCTGACCATATACAACTACAAGGATGATTAAAGTAGAGAGAGGTAGAGGCACAAGTCATTAGGATGGAAAGAAATATGGATCAGATACTATTGGATTACTTGGTGTTAGGAGACATGATATCCTAGGTGGTGAGGATGGCTCAAAAGACACAATATTAGAGAGCTTTGTATGAGCAGTCAATGCCACTAAGGTAAATGGCTCCATCATATAGGGAGATCAGTCTATCTAAGAGGTCACCAAGTTCTAGGTCATTGATCCAATCAATTCATCCATCACTGAGGTTACCACCATAGGGTGGGATGTATGTCATGATGTATCAATGGTGTAGAGTTGGGTTCATATGCAATAGGAGGATAATAATGAATAAATGTATGTAATTATGGACTAAATGATGTTATAATGAGAAGTGTAGTTATTATGCATCAAATTGTGATGATATATATAAATGGTAAAAGTTGGTGTAGATATTTTATTTTTTGATGGATTGAAAACATGTTGATGCCTAGTATAAATATGATGTAATAGATGATATTAATTTATTAATAATAAAGAAAAATGTGATTATTTTATTATGTTGTGTAATGATCAGAATGTGATGATGTGTTGTGGAATTATATTTATAACTAATAAGATAATAATGGGATTGGTTACAATGAGTTAAAAAATAATTTAAAGGATCTGAAAGATGATATGACAATACTCAGTGAGTGGTGATATTGTGATGTGGGAACAATGACCATTTTTGGGACCCATCCTACTGGTGGGCCCAATCAAGCACTATTGATGATTGTGAGGGTGAAAGTGTTATATAAAACATAAATAATTGAGTATTTTGATGTAGTGAAATATTATACAATAATTTGTTTAGCTTGTGTAAGTGAAGGTGGTTTGACACTCGAAGAATGTCATATGATAGGCCAGTGTTGCTATCAGAGCATGTTTATGAAGTAAATGTGTAGGTTCTCCACACTTTACATTGAGTGATGGAAATTTTAGAAGTGATATTATGATAATAGTAAAAAAAAGATCCATTTCCCTAGCTTTAATGTATAATGTGTTGATTTCATTGCATAAGATATCAAGTGAGAAGATGCACCCAAGGCCATGTAAGACCTAGAGGCATCCCTTTGTTTCAAAGGTGAGACCCATAGGGATGTCGAGAGTTAGCATAAATTCTATAAGGGAAACATTTTGATGTAACCATAAAAATTAGGGAGGTGGTTTATAAATCACCCCCATCTAGAGTGTGTTGTTATTATGGACAATTTGGCCATTCGAACTAGTATTATCCTCAGAGGGAGCTAACAAATGTTAGCTCTATGGAACATAGATGAGGTGGTTGGATCGTGGGTACATCATGATCAATCGAGTTACCTCCTAGGCCATGATCTGAGTATTTAGGGACTTAGTGGGTGATGTATTAGTTATTGATATAATAAACAAATATATATATTATGATTATTTTAGTATTTTCATATATGTAGGTAATGGTATGGTGCGTGATTTTTTTAATTATGAATAATGTGATAAAGGTTTTTTTAATGATATGGATAATTTTGGTCCTCTTGCTTGAGGTATGAGGGTAAGGAGAGAAGTTTAAGTTTATATATTGTTAGTGGAATGAGTGAATAAAATAGAATGAGAAATTATTAATCCATATAAGTTGTGCAATCCATGTTAACATAACACAAGGCAAGTTAAACCCAAATATGCAGTAATCAAGGTATCATTTTTGCTAAAGTGTATAAGTATAAAAGGGGTAAATAGTAAACTATACATCATTTAGGACACCTAAAATCATCATTATAGTTTTTGGTGTTATCATAACATCTTCATTCATTATACCCCAAAAAATATATTATACCAAACAAAGTAAAAAATTAACATCAAAAGAAGACAAACATTAGTGATCAAATAGAACACATGGATATAAATAAATAATTAACAACATATACAATAGGAAACACCTCACACAAAACACATACACATAAAATCATATATATACATTGAAAAAATAAGGTTTTGCATGTTGTTTAAGTGAAGATGTGTGGGAAGAATGAAGGAGATAGATAGAAGTACCTAGATCATGAGTGGATGGAATAGGATGGGATGTTCTTGAGAATGTTGTTGATGTAAGTACAAGAGCTAATCGACTCACACATTGACCTCTATTTTAAGGTAGACAAGTATAATACTATGTTAGAACTAGCTCAATTTAGACTAAGTTTTGCCCAAGTTTGAATAAAGATACACAAGATGGGAGTGGATGAGGCTGATAATGGAATAAGATAATGGGGAATAATTTTGTACTTTTCAAAGTTTTATAATTTTTAGGTTTTGGGGGGAATTTTTTGATTAAAAAGGGGTTACTATCAAAGGGAATACCAAGCCTAGTAACCAGGTTGAGGAATGATGATAAATGGATAAAGTACCTTAGATGGTATTCAAAGGAAGATAAGGGATGATGGGGGATGGAATATGAATCACTAATGGTAACAATGTATGGAAACTAACTATCTAGTCCCTTGAATGTTGTTAATAAGGATATGCCAAGAATATAATAATAAAATGTATTAAGACACCTTCCACTCTTATGGCCAAGGTCGAGACATGATGAAATGGTGGATTGAAAAGGGATGGAAAGAATGAAGAAGATGAACTATGGGATTGAATAGATGAAGTAAGATAATTTCCCCGAAATATCAAGTACCTATAGACAACATTTAATATTTACCATGATGATAGAAACTATTTTTCACCATGGTACTTACCCAAGGTGCCAGAAGACTTATTTTCACTATTAGACAAATGGTTTTTTTGGTTTAGCTTTCTTATTTTTATTGGCATCTCAATTTATTAGAGACAAGTGAGATATAAGATGCATATGTTTTCTTAATCTTTAGTCAACACCTGTTCTATAGAATCTCATTGTGAATAACATGTCATTCACACTATTTGATGTATTGATGGCCTTGTGACCTTTGTTAAATCTTGATTTATATTTCTATTGAAATCTAGATAGCTGTCATCATTACCCCTATGATAGATTATGTTGCCTAAGGATTTGAAGTATGGTATGGATGGGATTATGTCATGATTTTGATGGTGGGGCATAGGATGTGAATGGGTGATATGATTATATGGATAATGTGACTGGAAAGAGAGTGAAAATGGGGCCCAACACTTGCACACACCAT
Source organism: Torreya grandis (assembly GCA_037957365.1). NCBI lineage: Eukaryota > Viridiplantae > Streptophyta > Pinopsida > Cupressales > Taxaceae > Torreya > Torreya grandis. Next base: position 4,293,251 of record JARHVA010000110.1, read on the forward strand.
TATATATGGTCAAAGGAATATTTTTGATTGATATCATATGTCAAGCAAGGTTAAGTAGTCCAAGACTTAAACCCATGATATCTCTTCTCTTTACTTTGTTAGTTTAGTAGTTTCTATAGACGTATATGATTTGTAAGTCATCCCATGAGCATTTTGTTTTATTTCACATTCATGGGAAGTATTAGTTGCTTAGATTAGAATTCATATATAAGTAAGTGCTGAGGCCATTGAAGTTATCCACAAATTATTTGTATTGAGCTTTCTCAAAAGAGGTTTCCCTCTTGAAGTGGTTTATGATTAGTATAAATTATTCAGTGTTTCTATTCATTTTATAATTCTATTATTTCATGGATTTTTATTGAATTATTGTAGGAGGATCCTCTCATCTGGTATCAAAGTGCTTTCTAGGGCCAATTTTTTTATAGAAAGTCTTCACTCTATTTTTTTCATAATAGTTTTTTATAAATAACTATGTTCTATTGCATAGTTTATTTCAGTATTTTCTTGTAACACAATAATCTATTTCAAATCAGGGTAAAAAATTGACCACATAACTATGGGAAGTGTTTGGGTGAAATCCCTAAAACTCATTATGAGGAGTACCACAGGAACCCTAAAGTAGTTGGCCTATTAATAGGACCTACCAATAAAATGGGCAATAGCCCCTATTGAGTAGTTCCCATCTGTGAGGAAAACCAAGAGATATTGCAAAGAGATATATTCATGGCCAAAAACTTTCTGGAGATTGGTACTTGATTAGATGACATTGGTGGTCAGAGTGAAATTTTTAAAACCCTTAGGAAACCATTCAAACTTGGGGCCCATTTATGTCAATTTTTTAATATTTCTAATAGACTCAAAATAATTAATCAATGAAGTATCCATAGACTATTAGAGCACTTGCAGTTAGATATTTGATAAAACCTAGAATCTACAAACTATTTGTAGTCTCAGTATTCTTCCAAAGACTTATTGCCAATCAGAAAACCAGGAAAGAAAGAGTAATTTTTTTGTTTTTTTCTAATATATTTCCATCTATAGCCCCATTTATCCTCAAACTTTATCCATATACCTTAAATTTCATTCCCTAGATTTTCTTCCTTGAGGTTTCATATCCCAATTCCACTCCTAATTCTCATAAATTATAATTTTATATTTTTTTTTGGTTTTTATGTAACTTATATTTTTATTCTGTAGCCTCAAAATGTTTATACTGTGTGCATCATCTCTTTCTACTCCTTTGTCTCTCTTTGACCACTTTTCCAGCTTTTCATTTTCACCCCTAAAATTGCCCTTATCTTTATCAATCATACTCCTACTATGAAAAAAATAATTAAAATCCCCTTTACCCCTTTCATTTTCACCCAAATTCAAAATAATATTTAATAAACATGTCTTAACTCTAGTTTTCCTATCCATTTATATAAAAAAATTCTTCAATTCATGGTCATAACCTAAACAGGAGAAAAAACATGGAGGAGAAATTTCTGCCCTCAAGTCCCACATCAAAGATCTTGATGAAAACATTCTCGACCTCAGTCTTCAACATACCACCATGAATAATAGATGACATCCAGAGTCTTCTTTAGACACTGCATTTTCTTCTTCTATCAATTATCGTGGGCTGAAGCTTAATTTTCCTTGATTCAATGGTATAGATCCAACTTGATGGATCTATTAGGTAGAATAATATTTTAGTTTGCATAATACTTTTAATTCCAACAAGGTTCCACTTGTATCCTTTCACTTGGAACTTGAAGCCCTGCAATGATATCATTGGTATACTAAGGCTCATGATGAACCCATATGGACTAATTTTTGCACTCTCATTTTGTAATGGTTTGGCCCTACTACTTTTGATGAATTCACTAGAGCATTCGCTAAACTTTGCCAAATAGGAATAGTGAGAGAATATCAAACCAAATTTGAAAAGCTAGCCAATCACATAGAGGGATTATTTGATGAATTCTTTAGGGGATTTTTTGTTAGTGGACTAAAGGATGTAATTTGATCTACGATCAAAATGTTCCAACCCAACACAATTATGGAAGCCTTAGGGTTGGCTAAATTGGTATAGGACAAGATCACATCTCAACAATGATTCAAATCTAATTTTGTTCCATTCAAAAATATAGCTCCATAATGCTCTCAAACAATGTCAACCCCTAGAACCACTCCTATCAAGTGTTTGACTAAAGCAAAGATACAAGCCCATAGAGAAAAAGGACTATGTTATAACTGTGATGATAAATTCACTCAAGGACATCAATGTGTCGAGCAAAAGCTCTACCTATTGGATGTGAACTCTCCACATGAACCTAAAGATTGGGAAGATGTTTAGGATAAAATATATGATATAGAAGAATCTCAACCAATTATGGAGCCTAATTCTTAAGAATACCAACAAAAGATCTCTTTCCATGCCTTAGCTAGAGTTACTAACCCACAAACCATGTGGGTCAAGGGTTACTTCAAGAAGTTCCCTCTCATAGGCTGATTATTTATCCATCCTTGCTCCAACTTTAAAGTCATGATTGAGAATGGGGGTGCATTACCTTGCAAAAGGAAGTGTCACAATATGTGTCTCTATATTGGAGATTATAACTTGTGCTCCAATATGTTTGCCTTACACTTAGGTAGATGTGATGTTGTTTTTGGAGCCTAGTGGTTACACACACTTAGACTCATCTTATAGGATTTTGGTGAACTTTGGATGTAGTTTTTAGATAATGGGAAAAAACACACATTGAAAGGATTAAAACTTGGATCTCTCAGCATCATAAATTCACATCATATGTAAGAGCTTCTTAATAACAATTCACATGACATCATTGCTCAGCTCTATTCCATTCAAATGCAATTGTCAATAGTCTCTACTACTCCTTCTAACCTACAAACCATTATGTAATGGTATGCACATGTCTTTACTAAATGAGTGGGATTGCCACCTTCATGGCTAGAGGACCACCATATTAAGCTCCTTCCAAGAAGCATTCCTTCCAACATCAGGCCTTATCACTACCCATTTTAGCAAAAGATTGAGATCGAGAATCTCATTCGAGACCTATAAAAAAATCATTATTCACCCCAGTACCAACCCATATTCTTCACCAGTTCTCCTTATCTAAAAAAATATGGGTCATGGCATCTCTACATTGATTTTCATACACTTAATAACCTCACATTCAAGGATAAGTTATCTATCCCTATTATTGATGAGCTTCATGGCACTCATTTCTTTTCTAAATTAGATCTTCACTATAGATATCACCATATTCAACTTCATGATGATGATATCCCTAAGATAGATTTTTGCACACATGATGGCCACTATGAGTTCTTGGTCATGCCCTTTTGCCTCACTAATGCTCCTTCAACATTCTAGGCATTAATGAATAAAATATTTTGGCCCTACCTATAGAAATTCATTCTAGTCTTCTTTGATGATATCCTCATCTAAATTAAAACATGGTCTGAGCATCTCCAACATCTAGAGCTCACACTAAAACTTATCTCTAACCATCATCTTTATACAAAACAATCCAAATGTACTTTTGGCTAGTATGAAGTGGAGTATCTTGGTTATTGTTTCATCCCAAATATTTTTGGTGGATCCTAAAAAATTAGCTATTATGACAAATTAACCACATCATTAGACACTCAAGAGTCTCCATGGTCTTTTGGGGCTCATTAGATACTATCACAAGTTTGTCAAGGATTACAAGAATATTATAGCTCTATTGATAGCTATGTTGAAAAAGGATACTTTTACTTGGGCACAAGTTATTGAGTGTGCATTTGAATTATTAAAATAGGATATGTGTACTACACTTGTTCTAGTTATGCCAAATTTTGCCAAGACCTTCACTATTTAGAGTTATGCTTACAACAATGGACTAAGTGTTTTTCTCCTCTAAGAAGGATGGCCCATTGAAATAACTAGCAAAGCCCTTTTTGGCAAGAATTTAGTGATATATATTTATGAGAAGGAAATGATGGCCATTTTATATGTAGTATAGAAGTTACATCCATACCTATTGGGCAATCATTTTTGCATCAAAATTGATCACCAAAGTCTAAAATATTTCTTAGAACAATGGGTCTCTACCCCCTCACAACATAAATGAGTCAAAAAACTCATGAGTTATGACTATGAGATAAATTACAAGAAGGGTAAAGATAATATTTTAGTTGATGCTCTATCTCACATATTTATGGATAAATCTTCCCTTTCATCTATTTCCATGTGTATTTTGCATTGTGTCAGGATCTAACAGCTCCTAAGAGCACAATTGATTACCTTTGTATAAGCAACTAAACACAGAATTAAACTAGAATTAACATGTAACTAGAATTCAAAAATAGCATAGAATATGAGAGATAACACAATCTTATATTAATACTCATCTAGAAGGAAATACAATGAAGATGCCACACTCTTCCCACACCTCTAGGGCTCCTACACCTCTAGGGCATACAATAATTCTCCTTCAAGAGTTTACTCTCTCAATTACGGTCACAACAAACAACTCAAACACAGAGTTGTTGTTCACCTCCACTAGTTAGTAACAATACTGCCAGTCCACCAAGTACTCAAAGTACTCCAAGTAGATCTCTCTGATGTTGCACAACCTGCAAATTAATTGATCTTACAATTGGAAGGATCTCTTCCTTGTCCTTAAATACAATACATGCCCATGGGTCTATTAAATAAATCCCATACAAACAATAATTAGAAACACATACTCAAGACTTAAATTAGTCTTCACATGCAAACACTCAGATCTTCCTAGAATAGACCAAGTCTAATTCTGGAACTGCATGCAAACTCATGCACGCACACATAGGTGACTGACATCGGTTGATCCCTGACTAATGTTAGTTGCTTTGGAACTAGATATGACCGACGTCAATTGATCAGACCAACGTCAGTTGCTCTATCACTCAGTAACCTCCGTGTTTGCATACCTATGAAGATTTTATCTCCACAACCTAATAATCTCTCACTTGGAGATAAATAGCTGCATCTGTACCTATACAACAACATCTTCTAATTTTGTTTCCTGGCTTGTATCCCTCTTCAAGTTTAGTCTTGAAGACCAATAGAAGTTTGAATGAAGATTCAACTTCTCCTTTGTTCCTAGCCTTGTTAACATATCTACAGGGTTCTCATCCTTGCTAGTCACTGTGACTGCAACAACCTTCTGCAACTCTAAAATCTAGCTAACCACCATACCACCAATAGTGAACACATGTCTTGTGGTGCTTCTCTTGTCATCCAAGTCACCTGCCATATCCAAATCTACATACCCATGTAGAGAAGTGCTTGACCCTACATAGCATGAATCCCTACTGTTGGTCCCTCTCAGATACTTGAGAATCAACTGAACTACTTTCCAGTGCTTCTTTCTTGAATTGGCCATGAACTTGCTAACAACTCCCACTGCTTGGGTAACATCAGGTCTAGTACACATGTACTCAACCTCATCATGTGATTTGGGATACTATTCTGTGAACTGTCTATCTATAGGTGTGTTAACCAGTTCTGTATCTTGCATATTAAACCTCATTACTACCTTATTCACATAATCATCTAGAGAAAAAATCAACTTGTGATCTCTCTAGTCTCTAGAAATACTCATGCCAAAGAATTTCTTTGTTGCTTCCAAATCCTTCATGGCACACCTCTGAACTAACTTTACCTTTAGCTCAGTAATCTCCTGCATGTGTGACCCTACAATAAGCATATACACTACATACAGTAACAGGATAATGTAGTTAATATTATCCAACTTGGTAAAGAAAACACAATGGTCACATTTACATTGACTAAAGCCATGCTTTGTCATACACCTGTCAAACCTTAAACACCATTGTCCTGCAGCCTGCTCAAGACCATATAACCTAGCATTCTATCTCAAGTGTCCATTCTCTCCTTTATTTAACTTGGGAATCCATTTGTCTTTCAATGCTTTCTTCTTGGCTGGTAACTCCACCAAATCTCCCATTTGGTTCTCTCCCAAGGAATCAATTTTCTCATTCATGCCATGCTCCCACTGTTTCCTAGATTCTACCTACTCTACCTCTTTAAAACTTCTTGGTTCTTGACTATCAGTGAGCAACAAGTAGTGTAAAGAATGGGAATAAATAATTTAAGGCTTACTTACCCTTTCAGTCCTCCACATGGGCATTTGAGACTCCTTGACAGCTTGCTATCCACCCAAAATCCATTTTGATAGTGACCGATCTCGGTCACCCCTCAGTCTACACCTGACTGATGTTGGTTCCATGTGACTGAGCTGACTACCAATGTTGGTTCATTAACTGACATTAGTGTCCACCTGATCACTAAAACTAGTCTTATGACCAATGGCAGTGTCCACCTGCCTGACACCACTGACTCTGGTCTACACATGACCAATGTCGATACCTGCCTGTTCGATGTCAGTTCCACCTAACCGACGTCGATAACTTTGTTTTTTGGTGAGTGATGACTTTTTACTTGTGAGCTCACTTTGAATCATAACCTTTTCCAAACTACCCTACTCAGAATTATTTAGCCCCTTAAGCTGATCTTTGTTTGTCATCTTCTCCTTGAAAACCAAGGCTTTCTTGTTCTTGTCAAAAACATCAAATTTCTTCTTTATGAAATAGTGTGATCCTCCAATAGAAGCTACCACCTTCTTTGTTGATCCAATTTCAAGAAACCTCACTTTCTTCTGTTGCTTACAGAAATCTCGATCCATGATTTTCAAACCTAAAAGCTTACTTTTTGACTCAAGAACATGCATGTCCTTCTTATTCATGTGACCAAGCCCACAGGGCCACATATTTTAATCTATAGCTAAAGTAGATAAACCAAAAGGAGAATCAGTAACACAAGTAGATAAATAAAGAGTACCTACTTTCTTACCTCTTGCTAAAACAAGTGCACCCTTAGAAACTTTCCAAGAGTTTGCTATGAGAGTTACTGTGCATCCCTCATCACCCAACTTTCCTACAAAAATCAAGTTCTGCTTTAGGACTGGGACATGTATGACATCCTTCAACACCCATGTGTTTCCCATTTGCAATTTTAGCTACACTTTCCCATTGCCAACCATTTGACAAGGCTTACCATCCCCTAAATAATTTTTTCCAAAGTCTCCCTGGACATAATCATGAAAAAATTCCCTATTTGGGGTTGCATGGAAAGAGGCACCAAAATCTAAAACCCAAGATTCTAATTTATCCAAGGAATATACCAAAGCATCCTATGCAACAATACCTACAACATCTATTTCTTCATTTCCTTCATGCTGATCTTCTTTCACCTAGTAATCTTTCTTTATGTGCCCTTTCTTTCCACAATTCTAGCAGATTACACTACCATTTCTAGATTTGGATCTCCTACCTATCTTTGACCTTGATCTCCCTTGCTTACTCTTCTCTCTTTGCCTTCCCCTACTTTCAACACTTAAAGCATTCCCTGATGATTCACTTATGCTTTTCCTATGAATTTCTTCATTCAAGATTACACTAACAACATCATCCACTTTCAAGATATTTGAACCAGATGCAGTATTACTTACTGCCATTACCAATCTATCCCAATTTTCAGGTAAAGAGCATAAGATTAAGAGAGCCTTAATTTCCTCATCAAAAATAATATTGACTAAATTTAAATAGTTTACCAAACCATGGAAATTACTAAGATGACTATGTACAGATCCACCTTCCAACATTTGCAAATTAAATAATTACTTCATAAGAAATACCTTATTCGAAGATGAGGGTTTTTCATATAAATTTGCCAAAGATTCCATAAGCTCTACCATTGTCTTTACCTGTGATAAGTTAGAAATCACAGACGGTGCAAGGCTTAACCTTATAGATCCTAGAGCCTTCCGATCAAGAACCTTCCATTCTTCATCTTTCATACATGTGGGCTTGCATGCAACCCCACCCAATGGTAAGTATAGATCTTTCTAATATAGATAATCTTCTATCTGCATCTTCCATAATTGATAATTCTTGCCATTGAATTTCTCCATTCTTAGCTTACTTTCTTCTGCCATTGCTATACTCCCACTCAAATAGAAACCCCTGTGAGTGACCTGTAATCAAAAAACACTTAACACACTCTGAAACCAAGGTGTTAGTGAACCTAACCAAAAGCTTTGATATCACTTATTAGGATCTAATAGCTCCTAAGAGCACAATTGATTACCTTTGTATAAGCAACTAAACATGGAATTAAACTAGAATTAACAAGTAACTAGAATTTAGAAATATCACAAAATATGAGAGACAACACAATCTTGTATTAATACTCATCCAAAAGGAAATACAATGAAGATGCCACACTCTTCCCATACCTCTAGGGCTCCCACACCTCTAGGGTATACAATAATTTTCCTTCAAGAGTTCACTCTCTCAATTATGGTCACAACAAACAACTCAAACATAGAGTTTTTGTTCACCTCCACCAATCAGTAACAATAATACCAATCCACCAAGTACTCAAAGTACTCCAAGTAGATCTCTCTGATCTTGCACAACCTGCAAATCAACTGATCTTACAATTGGAAGGATCTCTTCCTTGTCCTTAATTACAATACATGCCCATGGGTCTATTAAATAGATTCCATACAAACAATAATTAGAAACGTAGACTCAAGACTTAAATTATTCTTCACATGCAAACACTCAGATCTTCCTAGAATAGACCAAGTCTAATTCTAGAAATGCATGCAAACTCATGCACGCACACACAGGTGACCAACGTCAGTCCCTATCTATTTGGGGATGACCGATGCCAGCCGATCCCTAACCGATGTTAGTTACTCTAGAACTAGATATGACCAGCGTCAGTTGATCAGACCAATGTTAGTTGCTTTGCCACTCAACAACCTCCTTGTTTGCATACCTGTGAAGCTTTTAGCTCCACAACCTAACACATTGGTTAGACACTCTACAATAAGGGTATGTCAATAAATCTTTAGTATCTAAAATCATTCAATAGCTGGCCACTAACCCCTCAGTTGTACCACATTATTCCTGGGATGGTGCTTCTCTATGATATAAGGGTCATCTGGTGCTTCCCTAGAACATAGATCTATAATAGACTGTATTCTATGAACTTTATGCTTCTCCCTCTGAAAGGCACTTAAAGTCTCTCAAAACTTATGAGTGGGCATAATGCAACTTATTTTGGAAGGGAATGAAAAATTCAATTCAATATATGGTGGCTAAAATTGATACCTAACAATGTAAAAAGGATGAAACAACACTTATCCCTGGGTTGCTCAAACCTTTGCCAATCCCTACCAAGATTTGAACTGATAATTCTATGGATTTCATTAAGGGGCTCCCTAAATCTAGATGGAAATGGTGATCTTGGTTGTGGTTGATTGTCTCTCTAAATATAGTCATTTTTGTGACCTCAACCACCCCTATATAGCTTCCATAATTACATAAATTTTTATGCACCAAATTTTCCATCTTCATGACATTCCTTCATCCATTATCTCATATTTAGATGCAACTTTCACTAACCATTTTTGGATATAACTATTTTGATAAACTGGAACTCAATTGAATATGAGTTCTGGGTATCATCCATAAATGGATGGCTATACTAAAATTTTTAACAAAGGCTTAGAAATTTTCCTTTGTTTATTCACCTCAAAACAACATCAATGGGCAAAGTGACTCCCTCTCATTGAATGGTGGTACAATACCTCCTATCACACTTCAACAAAAATGATTCCATACAAAGTAGTTTGTGGTTAAGAACCATTAGTGTTCCTTCTATACAACCCCAATATTTCATTAGTTTAAGTAGTCGACACAATCCTCTAAAATCAGGATTGGATCCTTAGTACCCTATAGGAAAATATTCATATGGCATAAAATCAAATGAAACAATAGGAAAATAAATAATGTTTGGAGCATTATTTTCAAGTAGGTGATATGGTTTTTATTCACCTATATCCATATAATCAATCCTCCCTAAAACTTAAAGAGCTTCATAAGCTAGCACCCAAGTTCTATGGGCCCTATAAGGTTCTTTAGAAGATTGGGTCAATTTCTTATAAGTTGGAGCTCCCACCTTCTTCTCGAGTTCACCCCATATTTCATGTCTCTTATCTAAAGAAATTTATTAGGACAAACACCAAAGTGTAGACTATTTTACTTGAACTTGATAATGAAGGAGCCATTCTTCTTGAGCTAGAGGCAATCTTAGATAGGCATACATGCCAACTTCACTCTCATTCCATCACTAAAGTTTTAATTTAGTGGCACAAAATACAACCAAAGGATGAAACATGGGAACCACTATTTTAGATTCAACACCAATTCCCACATCTAAATATTTGAGGACAAATATTTTTCTAAGAGGGAGGGGATGTTATGAACCCATGATATCTCTTATCTTTACTTTGTTAACTTAGCAGTTGTTATGGATGCATATGCTTTGTAAGTCATCTCATAAGCATTTTGTTTTATCCCACATTCATGGGAGGTAGTAGTTTCTTAGATTAGAATTAATATATAAGTAAGTGTTGAGGCCATTAAAGGCATCCATGAATTATTTTTATTGAGCTTGATCAAAGGAGGTTACCCCCTCAAAGTGGTCTATGATTAATATAATTTATTTGATGCTTATGTTCATTTTGTAATTTTATTATTTCATGTATTTTTATGGAATTTTTGTAGGAAGATCCTCTAGTTTGACTTACTTACTCTTTGATCCAAATATTGTAAGAATAATTGGCCACATTACTTATGATTTGTGTGGTAATTGGTTCCATGATGATTTATTTGTTTTTGACTTGATTGGATTGGTATTTCCCCTTGGTGCCTATAACTAGGATTCACTAGTGATTTTTGACTTTAGATTTGGAGGATGATTATTGTGATGTGGATGATCCCATGGCACCTTAAGGATATTTTCATTAGGGGATGATGGTTTTGGACTTGGACAATTTTGAAAATCTACTTGAATTTGATTGATTAATTTTGGATCATAGCTGACTTGATTATTTGGCTTGATTAATTGATTATTAGCTTGGATCCTTATATATTAAACAAATAAGATTGCATATTTAGGGGAATTTAATGATGTGTGTTCTTATTTATCTCATTTAGAAAGTGGGATGAATGAATTCTTTATAGAAGGAAAATGATTGGGGATGTTTGGTAAAGTAGGTGGATTGAGTGGATGATGGGTAATATGGTCCTTATAAAAGGTACTAAGAGACCCAATTTTAATGTCAAAAAGAACCTCCTTAAGAGTCTCAATTGGGTCATTCAAGCTCTTTGTATCAAAATTTGAGGCACGTGCATCTTCCTTTATAAAGAAATTATCTTGATGACTATCTTTGTGTTGATTGGAATCATCTAATTTTGGGTTGTTAGATAGGGAGTCCTATTCTAATTTAGATATTGAAGATACACATGTTTTACTGTCTGATGATCACATAGATTATGAATTTATTTTTGACTTGTATGATGATTTGGTAATGCTACTTGTTGATTGTTAAAATTGCACTTGTTTCTAACACCAACAATGGGAAGTTTCAAGGTGTGGGACTTGCAAATTGAAACAACCTCTAGATTTTTAAGAAGTTGATCTCTTCTTTATATCAAGTGTATACTAGGAAAAGGGATATGAATTTTAACATAAACATAAATGCAAGAAAAAAATCTAACTATGGTGATGTGCCTAAATGTAATTCGACCTTAATCCTGAGCACAGTCAGACTATACATAAGATTCAATTACATTTAAGAGAAAACAAGTGCATGATCAATGTAAAAGATGAAAACAATAGAAATAGAGGCTCATAGCATAGACTTCTTTTGTAGTGATAAAAAAAATATCAACAAAGGCACAGGGTTCAATCTTCTTATTTGAATTCTCCAGTCACATAAGAGGCACAGAAACATGCACAGTTACATAAAATTTCTAACTCCAGAAAATAAAACAAAGGCAAATGACATTACTAATCACATCTCTAGAAAGTCTAAAACTCTTGACAACATAGCTTAGACTACTTTTGCAATGACACAAAAAATATCAACAAAGGCACATGGTTCAATCTTCTCATTAATTCTCCAGTCACATAAGAGGCACAAAAACATGCACAGTTACATAAACTTTCCAACTTAATAAAATGGAACAAAGGCAAATGATATTCCTAATGATAGCTCTAGAAAGTCTAAACTCTTGACAATAATTCTCATAGAAAATTCTCTATGGATTCTCCCCTTCCTCTAGTGATCTCTGCACCCTTATTTATAGCCTTGGATTCACTCCAGATTTTTTGTATGTTCCCAATCTAACGGCCCAACTGAAATCTAACCAAACTAGAAGTGTCTAACAAAAGATATTTCTTAGATTCTAAAACACTCTATCTTTCGATAGTTCTTTGGCTCAAATAGATCACAGGATGCTCCCTTCTTTTAAATGAAAAAGGACACTTGGCTGATTCCTTGAAAACCTTCTTATTACTTAGGAGACATCAGAGAATGAAACTTGGCATGTTCTACTACACTAATCGAAGACACATGGTGCTCTCTGCTTTTCCCATACTCTTACCATATCTTTGCTTAGGAACATTCTGCCTTTGACACCTGTTGCAATCTGCTTCTTCAAAACTTTAACAAGTTAACAAAAAATAAGACCCATAGCATTTCTCACTTGAGCAACTTTAGAAAGGGGCATAGGGATAGGTGGTGATTTCCACTTGCCCCAACAAAGGACATGTGGCAACCTCCACTTTACTTAACTGGGGATATGTGGCAATCTCCATTACTTTTAGCTACCTTTTGAGAAACCTATGGAAGGTGACACGTATTGGTCTCCACATCACTCTATTTATATTATAGAAACAATTGGGCCTCATTTCATATTTACGTGGACAGTGACACTTGGTGGCTTTCACTTGCTTTAGAAAAAAAACTTGAGACCCACCACAGTCTTTGCTATATCTATGAAACAAAATGAAGATAATTCAGATCTCAACACGTGGTGGCTTTTGCTCTCTTCAGCTAGGATACATGGCATCTTTCATCACTTTTAGAAAATCAAAATTGAAGTCTTCTGTGATTGCCACTTGGCACTTTCTACTTGATCCTGATACTTAGCTTGTTGAAACCTTCTGCTTAAAAGAGATTTTAAATGTAGGTGCTGATATGAAACACAAATGCTGACACTTGTCATGTTCCACTACATTATTATGAGATATGTGGCACGTCTTGACCAACTTATAAAAATTGTGAAAGGTGCCTCGGTCGATGACACTTGGCAGCTTCTGCATAACTTTGACACTTAGACAAAATGAGGCAAAAATAAAATCAAGCCCAAGCTCTATTTCAAAACTTTGTTGTCTCAAACCCAAAGTGTGTGGGGACTACATCTTGTAGTGCACAACTAAAAATTAAAATGGAACGTAGATTATTTTCTAATCTACAGTTATTGGTGACCTCAAGGACTTTTGAGCCTGCTCAAATAGAAACCACAACTCTCGCTAGATCAAAATTTCAAAATTACAGCTTAGCAATGTTGTTTTATAGGTAGACCACTCATCATCGGATAACCCCTACTTATTATACAATTCATTGAAGGCTAAATCAAGATTAATAATATCTTTGTGTCAAAAAAATTTCAAAATTTAAACCATAGCCTTTAATTTGAATTCAAGCTGGAAAATAGGAATCAAGACAACTTCTACTTCAGGGACTAATGAATCATCCCTTACATCCTAAAAAATTATCTGATCATTTTGTTTGGCCAATAGCAATAGTTTAATTTCATCAACCATTAGCACCGTGTTATCATCAAGAAATGGAGAAGCAAGGCCTAATTGTAATAGGTCTTCAATGTGTTGTTTCATTTCACTGATTCCTTCTTTCATTATGTCGAGAAGCTATCTGCAACTGATGGCTGTGGAAATGTAACTCAGAACCTCATTCACTCGCTTAGCAGTGACCATTCTATTCTCAATTCCTACTACTGACAACATTCCATCCATTGCATCATAAAGCTTTTGCAGCAATACTTCAGAGTACAAAACTCTTCTAGAAACTATAGCCAGAGTGTTTGCAACTAAATTCTCCACCTTTTCTCACAATTTCTATGTATTTAGTAAGAAAGTGAGAGAAGGTCTAAGCTAACTAATCTCTAAAGATATTCTTTTCCACATGGATTCATAGAGATTCTTCACCAAACTTAACACTCTAACATTCTTTAGCCTATTGGCCAGCTCCAGTGTCAATTGTGTTGCTCTCTATTGCTCGACTTGAAATTGGGCTTGTATAGCCATGATATTATTCTATTCAGCTAGCATCTTCTATTGTAATTGAGTAACCTACAATAGGTGTTCCTCACATTTTTCTTGCAATGCTGCCTTTTTGCACCTTAGGGTTATCACTACATCTTTTACCTGCATTAGCCTTGCTTTTAAAGAATCATTTTGGTCCTGGACTACCTAGTGAGTCTGAAGAGAAATAGTATCCTACAATTGTTTATTTAGATTCTCTATTTCATTATCTTTTCTATTGATTTCTATGGTAAAATTGTTACAATTTGCCTTTTCCTTGGCTAAATCGGCCTCCATCTTCTATAGCCTCCTTGACGTCTTCAAGTAGTCTTCAACAACTGTAGAAGTGAATTCAGTTAGCGACTCAATTTTGTCTTGTGGCCTAAAGAGGGACATGTCAATGGCCACTACATTCATCATGTACTCTTTTAGTTGCATCTACTCACTTAGCTTGATTACATTTGGTGACAAATGAATCACCATTAATTGCTATTGAATGGGGTCAAATTGTGACCACGAATGGGGTGTAGCCAATGCCTTATTTTCCTTGATCTTATTTTTCTCTCTTTGGGCTTCCCTTGCCTTCCTAACAGCATCTGCTTGGGTCTGGAAGGTAGAAGGAGAGGCAATGTGCCCACCCATAAAAGGATGTCCCTATGGTAAACCATATTGAATAGCCAATTTTTGTCTATGGGTAATTTGAGGGGAAAGTTTCTTGGGAATAGAAGGGGAAAAATGAGGTAACGTTAAAGCTTGAGGTGGTATAGATGGGGAAAAGTGAGAAATAGGAATGATAGAGGTGGTAGGGGATGCCATCTAGCTAGATGGAATCATCATGCCAATAGGAGAAGAGAGAGATTGAGAAGGAGGAGGAATAATACTTACCTGAGGGGCAATTACAGTACTCTATAATTAACATTATGGGGGGTCTGTCTCCTCTTCTGAATCAAACTGAAATTGCACCCTCTTTCACTTTTTGGGTGTCTCTTCTTCTAGCTATGTTTCTTTTCCTTCCACATCTATTACTATCATCAGTGATGCTTGTGGAGAACTAGGAATTTCAATAACCAATGTTAACAGGAAAGCTTTTGGTGGTGAAGACACCACACTCTTTTGCTTTTCCATAACACTAAGAGATTGGGGCCAAACTAATATAGTTACTACAGCTACAGTTTGCCTTGAGGCCTATGACTCTTAGCTTGATCCTACTCTAGCTTCTAGCTCCACACCCAGTGTTAGCAAATTACTTATCCCTAGGCTAGATATAGGGGAGAGATGGCACTCATCCTAGAGTTCTTCCCATCTCTCATCTATGTCCACATTCCCAAAAGAATGAGTTGTTTGACAAATTTTTTGCCTATATTTCCAATAGGCTTCTATTTTCTCAGCATCCCAATCTTTATTTTTTAATTTCCTTCTTAAGCCAAAAGTCATCCTGACTTTAGGATCATAATCCCTCCACTTAACATAGAATGTTTCCCATGGCCTATTTTTTTGAAGAGGAAAATCTGTTAATTCAACATAAAATATAGGAGTATCTTCCCTAGAATTTTTTCTATTCTCCCAAAAGGGGTGGCCTTCATGTGTAATTCTAGTTGCAACCCTAAAGAAGCTATGAAACCATTTGGGTCATATACCCATTTGTCTTCAACTAGCAGGAAACCCAGGAAGGCCAATTTTCTAAGCAGCAAAATCTCAACGTCTCTGGTTTCCAAAACCATGTTGGTTGTCATCCATGAAAGGTCATACATTTTCCTCTTCCTCTTCCTAGAGCCATATTCATTGTCTACTATAGAAACTTTCCTGGTGACCTCTAAGAATTCTAACCTAAGAGT
This sequence comes from Torreya grandis, assembly GCA_037957365.1. Classification (NCBI taxonomy): domain Eukaryota; kingdom Viridiplantae; phylum Streptophyta; class Pinopsida; order Cupressales; family Taxaceae; genus Torreya; species Torreya grandis. Next base: position 4,309,394 of record JARHVA010000110.1, read on the forward strand.
CAATATCGTAGGTAGCAACATTGGTTCCCCACAAAAACCATGGACTCTTATAATTGTATGGTGGGATCCAAAATAGAAGTCACACAAAATTGGGCAACTGGCCAGAAGATTTGAAACACTTAGAAATAGTTTATTCATAACTAGTTTGGGGATGAGGTGACAAAAAGAAGGGGTAACAAACAATTCCCATAATTCATATGGATCCCTAGTTTTTGACAAAATATGTGTCCATGCAGACACAGGAGTGGTCCTTTGGAGATCAAAACTTGGGTCATACATATCAAGATGCATATGTTGGGTAAAGAAGTTAGAGTTTTGATACAACATGAGGTGAAACAAATAAGAAGAGTACCTAAAAACCCCTTTTGATTTGAACTAGGCCAATTATTCCACCATTGAGAAAGTAATTTGTTTAAAAAATTCAAGCCTATACCACTAAGTTTTGTCAATGGTCTTCAGCCTGAAGAGGATAGCCATTTATTCTCTATAAACTACCATATCATCTTTCTTGCTGAAGATGAAAGCCATCATAGATAGTACGTCTTGGCTAGCTTATGTGAAATGGGCTCTTGTTGTAAGGAGTGTAGGCACAGTAGTGTCATCATCATCCATTTGTAATTTGGATCTTAAGAACCTCAACTGAGTATTGATGTTTTCCCACATTCTTTGAATTTTAGGAATAGTGGGAAACATAGTTGTATCATCATGATATATGGCTAACATGTCTCTGATAGCCTACGGTGTGATTTGCATCATGAATGGGCCTTGTTGAATGGTGTTTGAGGGTGCATGGAACAAATTTGTGCATAGTTTGACCAAGTCAGGGCATGGATGAACAACTGGGATAAGGAATTGTGCCAATTGTGAAGTCCATATCCTCATGGAAAATGTTTCATATTGCCCCACTCTGGCCCTCTAAAGACACCTTTGATGTGCCCCTTATCTAAGAGTTTTGCTACTAGATCTTTGAAGGATTGGGTCCATGACTCCATCTGCATAATCTTTTATCTTCACTGGGTCACTTGATTGACCAACTTTAGGGATTCTAGTCCATGGATAGGTCTTCAATGGTTACATGGGAGCTGAAGCATATGACTTGCTCACAAGAAACTTGTCAAGGGATTCATACATCCCAGCTCCTTGTTATGAAGATTGTGCTCCCTCCATCTCTATATCTATTCTATGATAACTAGTATGAACTTTTATAAAATAGAAAGCTCTTTCACTTAAGCAGGTTTACCAGGACCTAAAAATGCAAGTAGCAGGATATTTTCTCATAGATGTAAGAATGTTTGAGAAACTTGTAAGTATTAACTCTTGCTAGGAGGTATTTATTAACTTATCAAGTCTCAAAAAGGCATTAAACTCAGATAACCATTAGAAAATATTACTCAATCTTTATGGGACAGCGAGTCATACACATTATGCAAGTGGCAGTGCAAGGTACCTTGGGGATTTTGAAAGATTTGGGAGACATTCAATGTATAGAGGAATTTTGAAATTTTTGAAAACAAACTCTGAGCTACCGACTATGTGTTTAAAGAACACTTATTTAAAGAAGAGCAGGAAAATGAAACAAGAAAACAAAAAGCAACTAAGAAAGGGATACTATCTAACTATGATACAACTAACAGAGTATATTTGTCTACCTCCGAAATCAAAGGGAAGATTTCTAAAGTATCCTTTATGACAATGAAACTTATGATGCCAAACAAGTGATTGAATGGGATAAAGCTCTAGTGACTTGCTTTTCTTATTTGCCACCTTAATTTGCCTGCATCTAAATGAATTAGAGTCAAACATTTCCCCAACATATACATACTCTTCTTGTTCTTTAAAGCTTATTGAATGCTGGTTCTTTATGCAATCATGTCTCATCAAGAAATCAATGTCTGTTGGCTCTCCACCCTGTGTCTCTTGACATACATCATTTTTGGCTTATCTCCTTTGCCTCATGGTTAGGTTCCATTTCATGATCATCCTCCTTGATTACTTCAAAAATATCCTCTTCAGTTTTACCAACCTCTTGAAAGAACAATCTTGACATTTTGCAGCAATTTTGCATATTTATATGAGTCTCAATGTTGCCTTCTCCACCTGTAGCCAGCTCATAGCCTCCTTGAAGAATAGTGTAACCCTCCCCAATGACTTCAAACAAGTCATTCAAAACATGATTAAGGAAGTGTCCATATTTTGTAATAACATCTTGCAAAGTGAGAAAAGTTTCAAAAATTATCTCTTCCTCATCAGAGATAGAAGAAAAAGCTTGTGTCTTTTCTTCTTCTTCATCAAAAGGTGCACCTATGGTGATCTCCTTCTCTTCGACACTTATGAAATCTCCTTGGCCATCCATGAGCTGAGCACACTCCTCCTTACTTGCTTCTTCCAAATCATATTCCTCTTTGAAAAGAGATGAAGTGGAATACTATTGGTTATACATATGTGGAAGAGGAGATAAATCTTGAGCTACAATCAAATGATTCTCCTCTTTCCATTTGGAAATAACTTCATCTATATCAGATGTGGCTTGATAACTCTTTTGGAGGGGTGTAGATGGGGTGTGTTCAAATGTAGGATCCTCTGCTTGATCATCATCATGAGTAAGAGCAGCCTCGACCTCTTCATGGTTTTGAGCAAAACTTTTCTCTTCTTCCCTTCTGCCCCATGACTCCATTGTTTGTTTCCAACTCATGACCTTGTGTTTAAAACTTTTCCCTTGAAAAGATAGGGCTATAAAGTGAGTGGAAAGTGAGGGTTTTTAGATTGCCAACATAGATTGCCTTTTTTGAAGATTTGTTAATTTAATTTTTTTATCAAGATTTGCCTTAAACACTAGACTTACTATTTAAATTTTTTCCTCATCATGATTGGGGAAATGATTTTGACAGGTTAGACTTAACTCATGAGCAGGGGCTGCATATGTCCGATATGACACCTGGGGTAGAAGATATATAGGTTGATAGACTTGGTAAGGCTGACTCTCATGAATACTTAGCTTCTCTTCCAAAGATGCAATCAAACCACTCACATCTAACATCTCATCTGTAAGCCTTTGCCAATTTGCTCTTTTAATGGGATCCCATTCACTTTTAACTAGATCTAGCGCATTTCTTACTTGATGGATGACATGATTAGGGATTTCTTAACCACATCCCCTTCTATTATCAAGCTCTAATACATGCTTTTTATATCCTAGAAGTGCTTGTTTGAAAGTGTAATTGAGATTAGGTTGAGTATGAGACATGACATATTGGGAAGATTGGGTATAAGACTAATATAGCTCATGATAGGGCTGAGACTGGTCATATTGGATCTGTGAAGGGCAAAACTCATAACTAGATGCATCTTTGTTGCTTGATATTATTCCATGAGAAACCTGAGCTTGATTAAAAATATATGAAGGGGCATAAGACCCATAACTCTGAGTAATTGAATTATACATACCGAACGATGATTTCTTGATGACTTTGATTCTTTCAAATAATCAGTGGCCATATAAGATTGAGATCTTGTTACTAGTCCATAGCTTTGAATCCTTGTAGCTCTCTGGTTCATATGATCTTGAAAGAAACTTCAAGATGGTGTCCTACCAAGCATGCCAAAAACTGTTGATGGTTAAAATTTCACTTTTTTCTAACACCAACAATGGGAAGTTTCAACGTGTGGGACTTGTGACTTGAAACAACCTCTAGATTTTTAAGAATCTAGTCTCTTCTTTATATAAAGTGTATACTAGGAAAAGGGATAGGAATTCTAACAAAAACACAAATGCAAGATAGAAAATCTAACTATGGCAATTCACTTGAATGTAATTTGACCTTAATCCTAAGCACAATGAGACTATACGTAAGATTCAATTACATTTGAGAGAAAACAAGTGCATGATCAATGTAAAAGATGAAAATAATAGAAATAAAGGCTCACAACATAGACTACTTTTGCAGTGATATAGAAAATATCAACAAAGGCATAGGGTTCAATCTTCTTATTTGAATTCTCCAGTCACATAAGAAGCACAAAAACATGCATAGTTACATAAACTTTCTAACTCAAGAAAATAGAACAAAGGCAAATTGTATTACTAATCACAACTCCAGAAAGTCTAAAACTCTTGACAACATAGATTATACTAATTTTGCAATGACACAAAAAATATCAACAAAGGCATAGGATTCAATCTTCTCATTAATTCTCCAGTCACATAAGAGGCATAGAAACATGCACAATTACATAAACTTTCCAACTTAAGAAAATGGAACAAAGGCAAATGATATTCCTAATCACAGCTCTTGAAAGTCTAAACTCTTGACAATAATTCTCTCAAAAAATTCTCTATGGATTCTCCCCTTCCTCTGGTGATATCTGCACCCTAATTTATAGCCTTAGATTCACTCTAGATTGTCTGTATGTTCCCAATCTAATGACCCAATAGAAATCTAACCAAACTGGAAGTGTCTAATAGAAGATATTTCTTAGATTTTGAAATGCTCTATCTTCTAATAGTTCTTTGGCTCAAATAGATCATAGGACGCTCCCTTTTTTTAAATGGAAGAGGACACTTGGTTGATTCCTTGAAAACCTTCTTATTACTTAGGAGACACTAGAGAATGACACTCGGCATGTTCCACTACACTTATCAAAGACACGTGGTGTTCTCCACTTTTCCCATACTCTTACCATATATTTGCTTAGGAACGTTCCACCTTTGACACCTATCACAATCCACTTCTTCAAAACTTTAACAACTTAATAGAAAATAAGACACACAACATTTATCGCTCGAGCAACTTTAGAAAGGGGCATAGGGACAGGTGGTGATTTTTGCTTGCCCCAACAAAGGACACGTGGCAATCTCTCCTTTACTTAATTGGGGATATGTGGCAATCTCTACTACTTTTAGCTACCTTTTGAGAAACCTATAGAAGGTGACACGTGCTGGTCTCCATGTCCCTCTATTTATATTATAGAAACAATTGGGCCTCATTTTATATTTATGCAGATAACGACACTTGGCAGCTTTTACTTGCTTCAAAAACAAAACTTGAGACCCACCACAGTCTTTGCTCTGTGAAACAAAATGAAGATAATTCAGATCTCAACACGTGGTGGCTTCCACTCTCTTCAACTAGGATACATGGCATCTTCTGTCACTTTTAGAAAAGCAAAATTGAAGTCTTCTATGATTGCCACTTGGCACTTTCTGCATGATCCTGATACTTAGCTTGTTGAAACCTTCCACTTAAAAGAGATTTGAAATGTAGGTGCTGATATGAAATGCAGATGCTGACACTTGTTGCATTCCTTTGACTTATTATGAGATACATGGCATGTCCTGAACAACTTATAAAAATTGTGAAAGGTGCCTCAGCCGATGACACTTAGAAGCTTTCGCATAACTTTAACACTTAGACAAAATGAGGCAAAAAGAAAATCAAGCATGAGCTCTATTTCAAAACTTTTCCATCTCAAACCCAAAGTGTGCGGGGACTAAATTTTACAGTGTGAAACTAAAAATCAGAATGGAATGTAGAGTATTTTTTACTCTACACTACTGATAGATGGTTCTTTAATTTTATCCATAGGGAGTACATGTTGGATAACATTATTATCCTTAAATAACTTCACCTTGGGATTGTGAATGTATGATTTAGGTTGAATGGATCTATGAAAATGGGATATTTGATGTGAAAAATATATAGGGATGGTTATGGTATGGTAAATATTGGGGTCTTGAACTTGGTTTAGGAGGGAAGAAACTTGATCATGGTTAATAAGTGCCTCTTGGCATACCCCCTCTTATTCACTCTTAGGTGTGGAAACATTAGATTCATTCTCAATTTCAATCTCACCATTATCAATTAAGTTTTGGACATAATATCTAATAGGGTGAAATCTATAAACTAAATACCCAAAAGCTATATGATATATACAAAACTAGTCTTATTGATACCACAAGGTTTTAGGTTTGGAAAAGTCTAGAGGTTTTATTTGTGGATATTGGAACATGCATGTGGCCTCTAGTTTTCAAGGACTTCCATAGATATGGGGAGTGAGGTATATTTATTATTGGTGTTGTGAGACTTAAGGGTGGAAGAGTTTGATTTTAGTGACTTGGGGGATAGACAAGTGTGGGAAAGAGCTTGATAATGCTTTTTCATGCTTCTTTTTCTCATATTTGGATGTAGCATCATTGGATGAACCCTCTATTTCAATATCACAATTGCCAATTGGGTTTTGAACATAATCCATGAAAGGGAAACATTCAATAAATGGAATATCTAGAGACTCTATGGTATAAAAAATTGATCCATGCCATACCATGAAGGCTTGGGTTTGGTCCATTCTAACAGTTTTGGTTGTGGGTAGACAATCATGTTTGCAAAAAAAAGTTTCCAAAAGAGAGATACAAAAGATATTATGAGTAAGGTATATTACTTATCATTTTTTTTTAGACTTAGGTGTGAAGGTGTTTTATTATGGTGATTTGGGATACCAACACATGTAGGATGTAGTTTTCAAGCTTAGTTTTCCTTTAATAGTAGGGTAGAGAAGATCAAGAGCAATACAATATTTAGTGTATGGGGGAGTTGATTGGAATTGGATGACACAAGTATGGAATGTTGGGGGATGTTTTTGAGGAAGGAAATGTGGTGTTTATGGTATCAATAACTTTAGTTGTATGGATTTGAAGTTAATGGGAACATAGGCACCCATCTTGAGGAGTCTCAAAAGGTATGCATCCTTGTTGGCCAAAAGGTATTTCTCAATCAAGATAGGATCCATATCCATGATGGTGGATGGATGGTAGATGAAAGATGAAGCAATATGAAGGTGGACTATGGTTTTGGGTAAAATATGATCCCTAGGAAAAATGAAAGTCTAAATGATTGATCTAGTATAAAAGGTAATGGACAAGGACAAGATAGAATAAAAGGGATTATGATGTCAAATTGGGGTTGAATTTTAATATAATAGATGATATCACTATATTAATAATTCCATGTTTTAAACTATCAAAAATATGGGGTTTTGAATAATGCCTTATTTTAAACTAGTAATGTGATGACTTAGATGGGTGTTAGTTATAAATACTAAGACAATTAGATTTAAATATGACTGGGTGCTAGGTCAAAAACTATCAGAGTAATAGGTAGTGATCAGAGTATCGATTGAGAGTGAAATTAGATAGGAGGATAGTAGACTAAAGATTCAAACAAGGTGTCAATATAGAAGTATGATCCTAGACTAAGTCAAAACTTAGACCAAGTTTCTTAAAAAGGAGTGGATATATAATTATGTGATGAAGGATAGATGGGGATATATGGAGGGATTAATGATGATTTGAGATCAATACAATTCTATGGTGATTAAATGATGATTAGGGTCATGATGAGTGTGATTTAGATAAGTGTATAACCTAAAGTCCAAATAGATGGATAGGTTTAGAGTGTTTAAGCTATAAGGTTTGTAAAAAAACACTAGTTTTGACAACACTCAAACAAGTCCCACATAATCCACAAACCTAAAGTTAGTAAATGGACACAAGAGTGCGACTTGAATACTACATCATCCAATGGATTCATGGGTGAGGATATAGGCTCGTGACCAAATACAAAATATCCCAAACCCTCTCAACCCCATTTGTACATAAAAATCACTTGAAATTTTATCTTGACTCTAATATCAAGTTGCTTGTTATAGTCAAAGGTCTAAGTTTTGGTTTATATAGGCTCACTAGGGGAGTACCTGATATACGCTAGGTATAATGGGGCCCAAATTCATGTAGTATGTTGTCTAACCACTATGTGTATTAGATCCAAAATGATCCTCACTCCATAGAACCCTTTATGGGGAATTTTGCATTAGCGTGTAATGACAATTATCTTGACATTTATACTCTGTCAAAACACAGAATGTGGTCCAATGCATGGCGATGAAATTCACATATTTAACCACTAAGTGCTAATGGAAAGTGTTTGGATGTCACTTAAATGATTTAATTTCACTCTAGAGAGAAAAATGGGAAGGGTTATTGGTGGTTTTTACTTCTCTAGTAATCACCATGAGGATGCAAGGAGAAGAGCATACACCATGATAGCCCTCAAGGGACACTTAGACAAAGAAAAAAAAGTTATTTAACCCAATTTGTTTAGTGTGTGGATGAGAAAAATAAACAAAATGATAAAAAATAATGTTTTATCCAAGTTTGGGATTGATTGACCTACAAAAAAAATATTAGTAGTTTTAAGATAAGTGGTCTTCAATCATTTGTCTTGCAAGTAGGTGGTTTAGTAGTTTTCAAATTAGCAATTTTGACAATCAACCTCATACACATGTAGTTAGTAGTTTTAAGTGTTTTTCCATGGATTGATCAGACTTGTGAACACATGAAAAAATTTCCACTAAATTTTTTCCCTATGAAAATTCAAACAAATTATCATTTCAATATTGAAAAAAAACATAGGTTTTACACTATGAGGGGCTTAGACACGAAGGTATTCAATAGTTATGTACCTATATGTTAAATATATTACCCCTTATATTCATATGATCTAAGAAAATATTTTGACATTTTGTTAAAACAAGATGCATAAAAAAACATGTGCAGAGGCAACTATATACTTAACCTAAATGTTATGAAAATTAAAAACTAAATTAAAAGATACTAATAACCTATGAATGATATTTTAAATTTTTGTACTATCTATATAAGCAATGAAAGATTATAAATTTAAAACTTATAGGAAACCAAGAAACTAATATTATTAATATGTACAAAATTGAATGTTTAATGTAATGTACAAACAGGTGTCTTACCTGATTAATCTACTTTTTCCAATATTAAAAAATCATGACTTATTTAACAAAATGTAATTGGTTGATATTAAGGAATTTGAAAATGCATTTGAACATATAGTAGACACTAAGAGAAATAAAAAGTATATACCATACATAAACCCCTGGGTACCATTTGAATATAGTGATAGAAGATTTCAAAATGTTAGTATGAGCACATAAAAATGTTCCTACCTATCATTGACAAGTGTCAATGTTTTCAATAATTATACACAAGTAAAACATTTGACACCAGGTTTTGAAACATAGTAATATGCAATTTATGACCTAGGAGCTAAATTGATCTTTCTCCTGTTTGTTCTCCTTTGCAAGACTTCAAAATGTCACTTGAAGACCGAATCGACACCTTAAAGACTTGAAATAGAATGTAGGATTGCCATGTATAACAAGCTCAAGGCTAGATTAATGGATTATAACGATAGAGGTAGCATAGGCTTTCATTCATTTTTGGTCCAAATGCTTGGGATGTCCCTTGCATTTATGGAGGTGTTGGAAGGAAAATGGAGGGGAATTTCCCTCCCCAATTTCAAATTTGAAAAGGGTGAAATTTATAAGATTGGAAATATCTAGAATTTCTTCTTTTTTGGGAGGGGTCATGTGACTAGAAAGTGGATGAATTAAAAATTATAATATTAATAATTATGTGGAAAGTGGGGTGTTTGTGTAGTTAGGATTAATTAATTAAGGTCCTGAATATGTGGTGTTAATATGGAACATAAGAATAAAGTGTTGATATTATATGATATTAGGCATAATTAAACAAGTTAATTTAGTGAGTAGAATAGGCGCATATAAATGATAACAAATCAAAAGATGTGGTTCTAATCATATCCCCCTTCCTCTCCAGTAAGGTTCATTCTTATTGTAAAGACCTTACCCATAGATGTGTTTATACTACAATCTATACTAATAAGAGGACTATTGGGTTATACTCAATCTATGCTCTAAACATCACAATTGATTGCATTGATCTTTAAAATTGGATGATTCAAATCTCCCTCATGCAAGTTAGATATTGGGAGGTGATTTCAACATGGTAAAAATTAAGCATGATCATTTTTTGTCTCACTCATCACCCTTCTCAGTGGAGGATTTTGTACATGGATTCACTATTGTAATTCCATATGAGTCTTTGATCCACTTTATAGATGTTCAATTCAATAAATTGGCCATTATTTCACATGGTATAATAACCAATTATATTTCCAAATGCAGCTCAGTAGACTTTACATATTTTATATCTACTCCTTTCTCAAATCTCTACTTGTTTGTCCTCTTGTCCTCACTCTCAGTGACCATGTTATTTCCAATCAGCTTCCATTTTTTTCTGTTTTAATTCTGATCCCTCTTATCCCTCTCACTATGAACTCCCCTTCAAGCTAAATGTGTCCCACCTTTCTTATCCACATTTCATTTCTTCTTCTCCACATTACATTGCATAAATTGTTATTTTATGGAAGCTTTATCCTCGACCTATGCCATCAATAGGTTAGATTATCTGGTGGGAATAAATTGTGGCTAGAACAATCAAGTTTATTAGTGGGTATGGTGAATTTATGGTTAAGGAGAAATAAAAATAATAATCCCAACTCAAATACATCCTTGCCCAATAATGGTTAGATCTTGAATAACATCCTTACAAGACTTCATTGTAAGTTATTATTTCTAACATTGAATCTGGTCTCATAAAATTTGAACTTTAGAAAGGGTAAGGAGACAAGATCAAAGTTATTTTATTTGGGATTCAAGATGGGGACTATGGATCTAGCTATATATTTAAATACTTACAATATAAACATCACTATGAATAAATCTATTATATTATTATGGAGAATTGAGGGAAGTCTCCTCAACTAAATATCTTAAGGGAGATTTCTTTTGACATTAAAACCAAATCTTTTAGTAATAAAATTATCTTAATGAGTATTAATCCTTCTTATAATAATGGTTATGAGACTAGATTCCATGTAAGGTTGACTAGGCCACCAACCACCTTCTTGATCAATGTCTCATTCTAATTGGTATTGAAGTAGTGTTATGGGCAATGAAAACTAAAAAGGTTACTAAGTTGGATAAATGCCTTGGTGAATTCTTCTAAGTTATGTGGCTTATTCTCAAAGTCAACTTTTTAAATGTTTATAAAGAGGTGGGGGTTAATGGATCCTTAGAGGTTATCATTAATCATGCCCTAGTCAAACTTATTCCTAAAATTAGAAATGATAATAGGGTTAATAACTGGCATCACACTACTTTTCTTAATGTTTATTCAATAATTGGCGGCTATCATTAATCATGACCTGGTTAAACTTATTCATAAAACTAGAAATGATAATAGGGTCAACAATTGGCATTGTACCACTTTGCTTCATGTTTGATCAATAATTGGGGGCTATCATTAATAATTCTAGGCTAACCACTAGCCAAACTTTGTTTAATGTTTATTCAATAATTAACATCACACTACTTTACTTAATGTTTGGTAAATAATTGGCATCATACTAATTTGCTTAATGTTTGGTCAACAATTGGCATCACACTACTATGATTAATGTTTGGTCAACAATTGGGGGCTATCATTATCAAATTTTATGTCCTTTCATTCTCAAAATGCTTTAGTGGTTATATTTTGGTCCTCGCTTCATGAAGTGAATTCAAATTCTCTTCAAAGGCATAAGCTTAGGTCATGGTTAATGATAGCCTCAAATCATCCTTTGACCTCCAATGTTGTATTCTCCAAGCATTGTTTTTTATGTTTTAGTTACTAATCCTTTGGGCTATATGATTTAACAAGCCCAGCATCAAGGAGCCCTAAACAGAATTTCCATCCCACAAGGTGCCTATGATTTAAATTCTCATTTTGTGGATGATATTATACTCTTATTACAAAATTTTAAACATGATATTTTTAATGCCACCCTTAACACAAACTTCCACCTCACCTAATGGGGATTGGTGTCACTAGGCACACACTAAGAAGGCTGTGCAAGTCTATGATGGAGTTATTAAGTAACTCTTTTTGACCCACTAGCTCTATTTAAAGAGATCTCTCCTCTCTCATTCTTCACTATCATGTCTTTAAGGTCATTATTATTATTCTCTTATTTCTTCTCCTTTATTCATGAAGATTATAATCTTGGAGAATTTTTTGTAAGCTTTCCTTAATGCACATGGATTTTTATTCATTTGAATCAATTTCTTCACTTATCACTTTGTGTCTCACATTATCTTGGTGTGACTTACCTTTGATGTGATATCTTTTATTTTGTGCATTCTTTTAATTATTTTCAACATTATTTTTCAATATCCTATCATTTATTTCTAATAGACTAACACCAATCACTTACAAAACATGTATTCTTCTTCTTGTCCTAAGTAGGTTGCATTGCTTGACAAATTAAGGAAAATAATTTTTTTAGGCTTGCGTTATACCAAAGATTAATCTAACTATCTTGATATTTATCAAGCCCATCAATAGTAACAATATCAAAAATAATATGACTTAATAGTTTCAATAAATTAAGCATGTAAACTAATGTCATGAACTATCTCTAACATGACCTTGAGTACTTCAAAACATATGCTAATGAATCCTTGCTATTTTCAAGAATACTTGTAATTGCTCAATGAATACTTGTGAATAATGAATTCTCTTGATTTCGCTTGGATTCCTAAATGAAGTAGAATACCTAAGTATTTATAGACAAATTGAATTAAAATAAGGATCTTATTGAAAACCAAACATATCTACAATGGTAAAAAAGGTGGAAAATATGGGAACAAGGGACAAAGACACTTAGGTCAAAAAGGGCCACTCAAAAGAGTGTCCAAAGCATAAAGAAACTCCAAACATGCCCCATGAATGTATGATCACTCTGTATAAAGGGTTTTAATTAAGGGTAAATCAAAAGAGATAAAATAAGAGCTAGAAGGGTCAATAAATATTAGAAGTTGAAAAAACACACAAAAAATACCTAATTTAGACCATTAATTGACAAATACATAAACACTTTTGAATTATGTAATTTAAAAATTAATATAGACTCCATTTAAAATTTATTAAAGGTAGGCAAGAAAATTTAGAGGTCTACTACTGCTCATATCAAAATAAAAAAATGTCATTAGGTTAAATGTACTAGTAAATGAATCAAAATGGGCTAATATTATAAGAAAAAATCATCAATCAAACTTATAAAAAGTGGAGTGCAAGACCACACCACCCTTAAAATGATGAAAATCAATATCTATTTTTTTGTAATCCACATATTCCTTATACATGCATATTGTTTCCATGAAATCATCATATGATATATTACAATACATCTTAAATATTATTATTGAAAATGTTGGTATGTTTGTAATAGGTTAGAAGTGGTTTTTAAATATGTAGTTCAGTTTTGTCTAGGTTCACACTATAATAGGATTGAGATTAAATTTATGGAGGTTTTTAAGTTATTTTTAATGACAACTTATTATGTGAATGAACAATTTGTGTGAGTGTATATTTAGGCACTAACACTTTATTCACAAAAATTAATTGATTATTATGAAGTAAAGTTACTCAAGTATTTATACTTAGGACTCCCTATTGTTAAAATACAAAAATGTGTAATATATGGGAGATATATACACAAACATATATTTAGAGTTTATTGTTAATATCAAGTTTAATCCTACTATTTGTATACTAACTTAGTTTCATTGTAATTATGGTATGCAAAATTTATCATGTGGATGATTATTCTCATCTCCAATATATGTTTTCAGAACTTTGGGATCTAGTAACCATTTCTCCCTCTTTTTGTACCCTATTATATGCAATTTATTTGGAAGGAGATTTTTTCTAAAAAATTATCACACACATATACAGGTATGTCATAAAAAAATAGAAAGAGCCATTGAGTCTAGAGCACATAAGAACCTATATGGGCACTATCAATTTGTCCATATTGGACATCATTGACAAACTGTAATTTTTTTAAAATAATTTAAAATAAATTCAAATAGGATTTTGTGACAAGCAATATACCATGGTGCTACGGTACAATGTTTTTACTAAAACCTAATATTTAAGAGAAGTCAAGGATTCAATTCTGCTTGAGGGTTTTTTTTAGCATAGAGGATTACTTTTCTTATACCATTCGACCTTTAAATTTGACAAGAAAATTTGTGAAGTTCATTTTGGCTCATCCAAAATCTCAAGAAGGTGATTTTTTTCACTGAATCTATTTTTTTGAGAGCTATGCAGTGGCATCATTAAATTTTCAAATTGAGCATACTGGAAATGAGAATAATCATACACAAGATTAATAATGCATATCATAATAACATTGAAACTAAGCCATTATACACATAGAAGATAGAAATAAATATTAGCATGAAACTCTAAGTATATGTCTATGTTTATGTCTCTCATATATTAAATAATATGGCATTTTGACAATAGGGAGTCTTAGGTATAAATAACCAGGTAACTTTGTTTCACAATAACCAATTAGCTTTTGTGAATGAACTATGAGGAACTAAATATGCACTCATACAAATTATTTGTGCACATAATGATTTGTCACTTAAAACAACTAAATAATCTCTCTAAATTTAATTTTAACCTTATTCTAGTGTGAACCTAGATAAAACCAAGCTATACATCTAAAGACCACATACCAACACCCTCCCTTAAGCATAAAATTAAAGAGAGAGAAAAAATAGAGTTTAATCCTTAAATATGCATCCCAAAAATGAAACCTAATTAGGTACCAATGTATAATAAAGTTTAAGTGGAAAAAATGAGTCACTATAAGGATTCCCAAAAAACCTATAAATTAATGTTAATGTTTGGGGGTACTGAAATATGCTAAAAATGTCCCAAGAAGTAGTACACCATAATAGTATAACACAATGCTAAATAAGGTGAATTAGATGGAATGAAGGCCATCATGTAAAATTTATTGGGTAGATCAAAAGACACTAAATACACACTTGTGTGGGATAAAAACCATCACTAAAGGTAAGAGAATTACAAGTAGATGGAAAATGGTGAATAACTAAAATCATCATGATTGGTTTGAATTCATTACTCAATCACTAAAGAAGAGAGGTTAACATTGTATGCACAAAAATAGCTCCATACATGGTCATTGTCGATGTGTCATATGAAGTGTATAAATTACAAAGTATTTCATCAAACTATAATGCCATTAATTGAAGAAAATTATAAAGTAGGTGCAAGGGGCACTCAACATGTGAACAAATAGTATTTTCACCCCCATAATTTTGAAATGGGGGAGTGATTTTTTTTTTTATGAGTGATCAAATCCACTCCTTTAACATTAAAAAATACAAGTTGACATTGTCTTCACCAATATAGATTCATACAAGGAGACTATCAATGTGTCAAAAATACAAAAATAGAATCCCTCAAATAAGGATGTTCCTAGTGGTAATGAGAGAGTCTTTCAATTAAAATATAGATAGGGAATGCATAATAGATCACCCACACATAAAGGTGGATGATTTTGAAATAACCCCCCCCCCCCCCCCTCCATGGCACTTTATAATTTAGTGTGAGAATGATATACATCAAAAAAATAAAAATAAAAAGAAAGACATTGTATGCACCAAAATATATACATATAATGAGATTGTTTATCTATCTAAAAAAGGCCATCATTTTTTTTCAAAACAAGAGAGCTCAACTATGTAGTATGAAAAGTGTGAAAATGATTCAACTAAATGGTAAAGGAAACACATCGATAAAATCCTTGCAAAATAATCCTAATAACATCACCATATTTGATCTGAAATCAATCACATATGTATTCAAATGGTATAAAAATATATACGTATGTGATTAGGTATAAAGTGTAGAAATGGTGCTTGCACAAAAACATATAAAAGTGTGTCAAGAATATCATTCTTGACTGAATAAATCTCATGACACTCATGCCTCACTAAAGGTGTAATCAAAATCATGTGTTTCTTAATGTCCTCACAAAGAGAAAAGTGAATAAAAATTGAAGTTTTGTTTGCACTAAATGGTCCTAATGAAGATGAAACACCTTCTTGCTTGGTAATGTGATGGTAAGCAATCTAGTGAATAGGTTGAATAGGAGAAACAAATCCTTATGAATGTTTACCAATACCTCCCTAAGGTAACCCTTGGAAACGAGTATATGGAAATAAAATCAATTACATACTTCTCAAAAAATCCAATAACATATGTACGTGGATTTAAAGTGGGGTGTGTAGAAGGTGTAACAATAAGAATTTCAAATATAGTAGGTGTTTCAGATATTGATGAATTAGAGTCTATAGGTGTTGGAGTAGTGAATGTAATTGGATTATATGCACTAAAGGATATCTCCAACATGTCAATTTGATGTTACAAACTAATTTTATAGAAATTTCTTTACAAATACCATTAGTTAATTATTATTCCAACAAAAAATTTAAAATTATATCTTAAAACATAAATTGAAACAAGATAAGTGCATATGTTGAGTGCATCAACAACATAATCTTCCTTACCTTTAACATAATAAATTTCCATATGCAAATTATTAATCAATTTTATCCATTTTCATTTCATTGTATTCAAATCATCTTGTGAATACATATTCTTAAGGTTATAATGATCTCATTTTAATTTGAAGTGTCTACTAGATAGAAAATGTTTTCATTGCTTGAGTGCATAGACCACTACTCCTAATTCCAGATCAAAAGTGGGATAAATATTTTCATGCCCATTAAATTTTTGAGACTCATAAGAAATTATTTCATCATCCTGGGTCAACATGACTCCAAAAACATTAATTTATGCATCAATCTAGATTTCAAAATTACCTTTAGAATCTAGAATAATGAGGATAAGTGTATAAGTTAATAAATCATCATTATTTTAAAATATTTCTCACACTGAGGAATCCAAACAAATTTATTTCCTTTACGATTTAATAAAGTAATGGGATTAGCCACTCTCAAAAAAAATTCAATAAACCTATTTTAGTAACCAACCAAAGTCATGAAGCTTTGAAATTCATAAACATTTCAAGGATTAGTCAACTCCTTGATGGATTTAATCTTAGCAGGACCAATAGAAAGGCCTTCGTTTAAAATTATATTCCCCAAGTAATGAATTATATTTTTTTAAATAGAAATAGAAATATTACCATGGATATTATATTTCCTTAGTATTTTCATGAATAATCATACGTATTACTTAGGTTCAGATTCATTTTAGAATAGACCAAAAAATAATCCAAAAAGACTAGCATAAACTATTCCAAGAAATATTTTATTACATTGTTCATTAAATTCATGAATATTTCTAGAGAATTGGTCAAACCAAAGGCAATAATAGTGAACTCATAGTGATTTTACTAAGTCCTAAATGTAGTCTTATTCACATTTTCCTCTTTGATTCATAATTGGTTGTACCCTGATCAAAGATCAATCTAAGAGAAGATTGTAGCATCCCTCATCTGATCAAAGAGATCATGAATTATTGGAAAAGGACACTTTTTTATTAATCATGACCTTGTTCACCATCCTATAATGGATGCAAGTTTTGAGAGTTGTGTAATTTGTGAAGAATAAAATAGGAACACCCTAAGTCTTATTCAAGAGCTATTGAAATTGAACCTTCAATTCTTGTAGGTAGGCACAATATCAATTTTAAATTTGAACTCCTTTATAGGTTGTAAAATTGAAATTTATTTAGGGAATACATCCTTGAATTATCACAAGACTAAAAAGTCTATTAATGTAGGCTCTTTTTATTTAGATATCTATTTCATTTACACATTAAAGATCTTGCAGCCATCATGGAATGTTTTCTTTAATTGCAAGCTGATAATATCTTGCAAGAAATATGCCTCTAGATACCTTGGATTTATACTAATTTTCAAACATCTTATATACATTTCACCTTTTTGATGAAACAATCAAGTCTAGATTGGTTTTTTAGCCAATCCACAACAAGAATCATATCTTTGGACCCAAAAGTTTCCAAAAATAAGTTCAACTTGATCTTAAATACACCTAGATTAAATTCATTTTTTTCCATACATTATAAAACTAGAATCCTCTTGCATGTGCCAAAATCTACCTCCCATCCTTCTCTTGTGCTAGTGGGTTTGACATTAGATTGACTAGAAATAGAAAGATAAATTAAACTATATATAGCTCTAGAATTAATTAAAATACATAAGGAAAAACTAAAAATTATACTTTGGGTTTCAATCGCAGTGGATTGTAAATCCATGTTCCAATTTTAAATTACTACATACATTCTATTAATTTTAGGTTGATCGCTTCACATATTAGCTTAATATTTTATGTATTGATTATCAACATATTATCGACATTGGATTGATTCTTGAAAGGTGAAAAATATTGAATTATAACCAATTTTTAGACCATGTTAATTTATTTGAGGTTGATTTTTAATTGAATTTCCATGCCTTGAGAAATTTTGAGGTTTTGAACCTCTATTTTTATTTATAAATCTATGAGATTATTGTATTTTTCCTCAAAGTTATTTTTCTAGTCTTGCCTCTTAAAATAATTTCCAAAGGAAAGATAGAGGATTTGGATTTAGATTTGTATTTCACTCTATTTGTTATGAATTCATGTCTAGAATTTAGGGGAGACTAATATTTGTCTTCAACCCAATGAGTAGATTTAATTGTTACAACAAGAGATTAAGGATTAGTAATGTTCACTCCATGCATCAAGACTGCATGTAAGCCTAATTTGAACTTAGTGACTTTATTCTCCTCATCATAAATGCAACTAAAATAACATAAGAGACTGATAAAATTGATATCATAGTCAGAGTGTTCTACTTCAATAGCTGAAACTCAATAATCTTATGCTCTTTATAATTGGCATTCAAATACCTTTTCTTGAATTCTCTCTCAAAAGTTTCCCAAGTGAGATTCAAAGATGATTCCCCAAAAAAAATCACCTACTAAATGATAGGCCATAATACAAGATTTAAAATTAGAGATAATTTTAAGTAAGGTTGAATATTTATACAAGTTCACTAACCATGCTTCAACAACATCATTGGATTTTCCCCTAATATAGGTAGGAGATGGAACTTTCTTGAGATCCTTGATGATAGGATCAAATGTAAATTCTTGTTTCCATAATTCATTTTCTACTTCCATATGATTATCTTCCATCTAGTTGTCATTATGACCTTATACATTTTTCATTTGGTTTTCTTGAGTTTTTATCCTTTCATGGATAGTGGTGAGCACCCCAAGAACTCTATCAAAAACATCATCATTCCTCACTGGTAGAGTAGCATTAGCATCAACATTATTACCAATTCCATTATTTTTGGCATGTCCTTCAATACGAGGGGGTTCATTTCTTATTTTTTTCTCATTGACCCTTTTTCACACTCTATTTCCTCTAGAAGGATTTTGTCACCTTCGCCTCCTCTAGTTTGTGTTCTCACCATCTTGAGATACATAATATAGAATTAGGAAAAAAAATTCCCCCAAAGACTTTTAAGGTAGTAAGTTTTTCTCTGATACCATTATCACATCTTCAAAAAAAATTTATAAAAATAATCAGGGATAAAAAGGGTTTTCCACAAATTTATCAACCACCAAATGTGTGTTTGATTATAGAAAATGTACCTTCCCTATACCACACACCTAACTCAACATTTGTCAACATGTATATACAATAATATGTAAATAATTATGAGGAAGAAGACAAAGTCATTGTATTATATAATTTGGTCCATGCTCAGACACTAAGTATTTTTCCCAAGGTTACATTCAAGTTTCAAACTTTATCTTATGGAATTTAGAAAATTAATATTACATTGAATAACCATTACAAGGTAATTTTTTCCTATAAATTGATTAGAGTTAATTAAGGAATATTCATCCTTCATTTTCCTCAATAAAAATAATTTATTCCAAAATTTCCTCTCAAGAATCTCCAATTAAGGTCACAAAGGTCTACTTAGAACTCTACTAATAATAAGGTTGAATCTCCCAACTCTAGACCCTGATTAAGCAACTCTCATATGACAATGACAAAAGACAATTATTTTATTGACCTAAGCTTAAATTTAATAAAAATAAATTCATGTGTAAGGATAATATTTATCTTCTTATCATCATATCTATTATAACCTCTAAAAGCATTAATAAATTTAATAAGACAATAACTTATTTCCAAGGAGAATTGAAATGGGAACTCATATCATTTAATTCATTGGTTTTAACTAATATATATTCTACAATATATATAAATTTAATCAATGCTCATAAGATAACTTCTCAAGTCATCAATTACTAGCATGTTGGATTATTTTTTTATGCAAATACACGTAGTTACCTCAAAACCCAAAATTTAAATTCAATACAATATTGTTGCCATATTTGATCATGTTATAATTGATGTAATATTTCAATCATGTTTATGTTTAAGGAACCACAATAAGTGATCCTATCCAAATTAGTCAATTTGTGGGTAATCTCTTCTTAATAACAAAACTAAGAGTTGAGTTCTAATAATATTAGTAAGAACTACTATGTCATACTCAATTCTTAAAATCATGCAAACCAAGATGCACCATTTATAGTAATTCAATTTCATCCTATTAAATTTATGGCAAGTACACAACTACACTAACCTAAGATAGGGATAGATTATCAAAGCAACATTAAATGAACAATAATATTCATGTACAAAATTAATAGAATAAATTTTGTTCATCCTATCAAGATAAAGGTGCACAACATAAATACCTAATTAAGTAAATTGCACAAACAAGACTATAAAATCAACTCATCTAAAACAATCAACCCAAATAGTCAATAAAAACAAACCCATACTCATAATTTTTAACAACAATTTCATGGTTCCCTATGCAACTCTATTACATTGAAAGAGCATGGTATATATTATTAATTTCAAAGTACTTCATATTATCTGCATAAAAAATTAACATAGGCATTAAGATAAAACATTCAATAAATAACTCTACGTTTAAATTTAACACAATTAATAAAGAAATATTTTCTAAGTATTGTAATAAAATACATAGATTACATACTTTGCATAGAATAAGAGCAGCCAACTATACTAATAACCTCATGATTAGTGCACTTTATGTGATTACATATACAAGCTCATATTAAATCATAGTTACCTCCTCAACATGTGTTTTAAAATTAAATTCATGAACTAGATGTTAACATCGCCTGATTAGAATAGAATTGTCAATATTATGCACTTGTAAAACTTTAAAATAGTCAGAACATGCAAAGTCATACAGTTAAGGATAAAGTTATAACACTTCACCCAATTTATTCAAACATGTAGGCTCTGAATTAATTCAGATAGAAAATAGTGGATCTAAAACATAATTACTATTAAATAAAAATTGAGTGCATAAAGATATCAAACTAGATTCATGCAATAGTTCCCTGATTCACATAGTGTCATTTTCTAATTTTGCACTGTGCTACTAGTCTAAGAGAGGAGATAGTATGCCTTAGTATATATAAACATTCATTTATAATGGCATAATTTTTATCATATTTTAACATTCATTATTCACTAAAATGCAAGTAGTCCTTTGAAGTATGGTCATCCTCAAAGTCAAGACATCATAGGAAAAAAAATTAATAATTATACCTAATCAAAAAATGAAAAACATCTAATTTTTTATAATACATTAATTAAGAGTCATGCATGGCATTAAAATAGAAGTGGGAAATCCAATAAGGTTTTAAATTCCTTGATTAGATGAACTTTTATTTTTATGAACGAGCTCACAATAGAGATCATCGATTTTGAGTCAATGATAAAGTTGTATGAGGAAGATTTGGATTTTTGGAATGCATGGGTAACATGCATGAATGTAAAAAAATGTGGATAGAACTCCATGGCTGAATTATATAATTCAAGATGGATTATTTTTTAAAGGAAAGAGGTTGTGCTTCATAGAAACTATTGTAGGAAAAACACAATGGAGGCTTAGCTATTCACTTTAAGAATGATAAAACTTTAGAAAAACTGAGTGACAATTATTATTATCCACATATGAGTATGTACATGAATAATTTCTTGCAAAGGTGTATATTTTTCCAACATGCTAAAGGTAGAAGTCAAAGTGTTTCAGTATTTTTTCACTTCTTTTTGATGTGGATTTAATTAGCTAATAAAAATAGGGTTTTTAAGATTACCTAGAGATATGGATGATTGGTTGCACACCATTGATCAAGATTGATTGTGATAACTCATATTTGGTTGAGGAGGAATGACCTGTAATACACCACACTTAAACAAAAAATTGATTAATAGATAGATGGGTGGACTGCCTCATTATAAACCAGTCCTGAGAAGTGGCACGCTTTCTTAAATGGATGTTAGCCCACATTCAAACATTCAAGTTTATTTTAAACATGAAATTACAAAGATAGATATGGATAGAAGTAAACAATGCCAAAGCTAATCAATTAATGAGAAGATTTATATGATCAAAATATGCATCCCATAATTCATTAACAATGTCTATGTCTTCTTGAATTACAGCTAACGGCTCATCAATATAGGTAAAATCACGTACTAAAATCACAATACAAAGTCCTATCTCAAAACTTATATCACTCTGATCTACAAGGAGAGGTTGAGGGACTATGGGAAGATCAAATATGATAACTGAATCATGCACTAAACTAGGAAATATCACCTACATAAACAAAATAGTATTTTAGAAAATAGATAGTAGATTTATAGAATGTTTTAAAGATGCAATAGGGATCGATGTTGATCTTATAAGATATATGTCGATTCAAATGGATCGACATTGATCTTATAAATACTATTAAATTTGTAAAATAGACTATAATAACACTTTATATTTTTGATAAATTGATGAAAATAGAATCTAAAAATAGATAGAAGTAGAGACTTACAAATAGAACACAATTTTGACATAAAAAATAATTATTTAAAACTACTTAGATAAGTAGATAGGTATCGATGTCGATTCAACATAATTGACATCGATTTAGATGAATCGATATTGATTCTATACAAGATAATTGAATACTAATTATACTTATAATAATAGCTAGAAAATTGATAAAATAAATAAAATTGAATGCCTATCAAACATAGAAGATGATAGATATGAGAAATTGAAAAAAAATACTAACCTTTTTGATGAAAAATAAAACTTGATGGGATGAGAGAAGAAACTTCACAAAATCCTCTTGATGATGCTTTAAATGGAGATTCTTCAAGATAACAATGCTTCCACAATGTATGTACATGAGTTGCAGTGAGAATTTAATAGACTTTCAAAGGCCAAAGCATAATCACCATCCTCCTAGGTAATGGAAGTCTGCAAGATATTTATGGATCAACATTGATCTCAAAGGATCAATGTCAATTTACCTAGAATAGGAGAGGTCAAATTAAATGTTGTTCTAATTGGTTGGCACAAGGTAAAAGAAGGTTAAAATGACTTTTGAATTCATTTATGTTATTTTAACCAGGGAACAAGGTTGGGTAAAAGGAGTAATAAGTACAAAATGGAGGTTTTTTAGATTTTATGTGATTTATTTGATTTTATGGTTTTAAGGGTATGGTAAAAAGGGGGTAATTACTATTTATCCATAATAATTAAATTATTAACCTAGGTAGTAAATGGTAAAGTGATTGCAAAGTGTAATTATAAAAATAATTACACATGGGGGGACATCATGACATAACGCTATATAAATTTAATACAAGATGTATAAATTTAACATCTACATTTTGCCCCTTTTTGTGGAGTGGTATACAATGGTGTGGCATGAGACAAAAACTATAAAAAAATACTGAAATGCCCCACATTTTTGTGAGGAGGTATCCCCCCTCAAACTGGGTGACAAGAAGTTAAATGGAATGGATGGCGAGTTTAAACAAGATGGAATGGAAAAATAAAATAAATGAGATGGTATGGACAAAATGAAAAATAGCTAAAGGATTCTAAAAATAGATGATAGACAACAAAAAATGAAGGCCACATTTGCAGAAAATGGAACAAAAAATAATGCAAGCAAAAATACTCAAAAGACTAGATCAAAAAGTGAAATGTCATAGCTAAAACAAGTAAGCATATAAGAGGAAAATCAAGAGCACAAGAGATAAGAATAGTGAACCAAAACATCTAATGTGTGTATGGTGTATGCATACCTATAAGAAAATATACTCAAGACAAAACACACCCTTGGGATCTTACATGGGGTAAGGTTTCAAAAAATAAGGGTATGCCAATAAAGATTAAGGAACTGACAAGAGGCCAAAATTCACTAATCTAAATGATAATAAGAGGGACAAAAATGGGATAACTATGACAAAAATCAAGAAAATATGGGTCTAAAATCAAATTGAAATCAAGAAAATAATCCAAAATACAAACAATAATCAAGCCAAGGGAATTGACATTGATCGTAAGTAATTGACATCAATTGAAACTAACCGACATCGATCTCAATAATGGATATAAATATCCCACTAAAAAACAATAAGGCTCATTTAGCTATCAAGTGCATGAGAGTTCTATAAGTGAAAATTGATGGGTTGTTGATCTAGAGACACACAAACAAGGTGATAGAGGCTAGCAGGAGTGGACGATGATGATGATGAGTACACTGTGAGGTAGGTGACATGCTTTTCTATGTATTTTATAGTTTTAATGTTTTTTAGATTTTTGGCACTTGTAGCTTAAGAGAGGAGTTAGGAGAGGAAAATTAAGGTGAATAGGATAAGGGAGAGTAGATTAGCAATATAAAAAGGATGGGAGAGAAAAACTTAGTAGTTTTCTAAAAGGAGAGATTGACATCAATCCATACAGACCGACCATAATCCAAAATAGATCAATGTTGATCCCTAAGGATCACCATCAATCCAAAAGGATCAGTGTCAATTTATAAAGAGAGGGTAAAAAGGAAAGGAAAATGATAAACTAATTAATAAAATATTACTTATGACAGGCTTGAGAGATCTTGACTATGAAGGATAGAGTCCCACCATTACTAGAGGAGCTATAAGAATTACTAGATGATGAATACTAACACACTTAGAGGTAGTGGAATTTATAGGGATTCGATACTACCACCACATCCATCAAGACATTGGCTTGATAGTGGTGCTTCTAAAGTAGTGGGATTATACCACAAACACCTTTTGGCTCCTATTGGTGAGATGATGATTATGACTGAGGATATTTATTAGATCCTGAGGCTACCTATCCAAAGGATCCATTATACACCATAGAGGAGGTTGGACATGTGATAGCACTAGCATGACTATATGGGGAGGATGCTACAGATATCTAATTTGTTATTGGAGGGTTTTCATTTTTGTCATTATTCAAGTAGGCACCAATAGAGTAGCTACTATTGACCATGTTCCTGCTGGCTCTGACTTGTTATGTATTTCTTGATGCTAGTGGAGGATGGTTACCATGGAGCTTCTCTTTAGTGATAGAAAATATGCTTGAGCATAGGACCGTATTTGTGTGGGTGCCCATATTACTAGGGTAGATCTATAGGGAGTTATAGAGTTGGCCTATAGGATGTTGGCTAGGGCTTGATATTACATTCATGTTACAATGTTATACCTATGAGCACATTCAATTGATTCACCCTCTCAGGACCCTAGGGGTCAAGCTCAGAGATAGGGCACATAGTGTATGCTTCCTTTGATGGGATGATGACCTTGTCATA
>JARHVA010000110.1:4337500-4437500 GCA_037957365.1 Torreya grandis
CTACATTTTTATATTTTTACATAGCTATCCTTTGAGGGATCAGTCTATTTATTATCGTCATTTTGGATTTTATTATATCTATCCTTCAAGGGATTAGTTTGTTGATTTGGCACTTTTTTTATTTTTTACTGATACTGGTACTGGCATAAAAGATCTACATAAGATAATTTTCCTGATTCCATCATATGAAATGATTATGCTATCTTAGAAAATAAGTGTATGTAGGAGATAAGGGAAATAATGATTTGGGGTTTCTCCCAATATAAGGGAAACTTATCCAAGAGAGAATGTGATGAATAGAGCTAGTGTATTCATAGTCAAGGCAAGGATTAAAACAACTACCAGGTAACCACATAACTCTCATGTCATTATTAGGTATAAAGGGATATGATAAAATTGACCACTCTAGAAGAGCCAATATTTACTAAATATAGAAAGGACACAAATGCAAGGAATTAAAAGGTTCACCTTCTAGTTTACCATCAAGAGAGGCTAAATGATATGCCCTAGATCCATATTTATGAGTTATGATACATGGTCCAAGCCAATTAGGAGCAAACTTACCCCTCTTATTTCATTCCATATTAGTGACATGTTGATTTTTTTTAGGTACAAGATCTCTAATATTAAATTCATGCTCTCTTATGTGTTGATTATATGCTCATTTTATCCATTCTTGATATTTATGAAGGTGGTCAAGGGCTACTACTCAATGATCATCTAAGAACTAAAGTTGGGATAAATGCTCTTGATAGAAATCCTCATCAAAAACTATGTCTTAAAGAGAGACTCAAAGGGAGGGAATCTGGACTTCTAAAGTAAGTACCACTTTTGTACCATAGATTAGAGAGAAAGGAGAAGTGCCCATAGGGGTTTCAATACTAGTTTGATATGCCCATAAGGCAAAAGGGACATGAAGATGCCAATCTTTACCTTCTTTGTTAATGACTTTAGTTAAGATTTTGACTAAGGTTTTATTTTACACTTCAACTTAACCATTGGCTTGAGGATAGTAAGGCAAGGAAAAACTTAATTTGATTTTAAATGAGTCACATAATGCTTGGACTTTCTTATTTTTAAAATATTTTCCATTGTCTATTATAATTTTATAGGGAATCTCAAAATGACAAATAATGTGATCATGGATAAATTCCACAATCTTCTCTACCTTGGTCAAGATAAGTGTCATAGATTTCACCCACTTAGTAAAGTATTCTATGGTGGTGATAATAAAGCCATGATGCTAAGAGGATTTAGGATTAATATGCCCAATGAGATTGAGCCCCCACTAGGAAAATGGCCCAAAGTCTCTTGTTTCCTGCAAAGCTTTACTAGGGACATGGGATAATTTTGCATGTTGATGACTTTTTACACACCTCTTAACATAGGTGCAATAATATTTATTCAAAGTAGGCCAATAATAACCTAGGCATAATATTTTGTTGGCAATTACATGTCCATTAAAATTTCCACTACACAAGCCATTATAGGCCTCCTAGACAGCTAAGGTAGCTTTATGATTTTGGAGACAATGAAGGAGAATACTATCAGAACAATGCTTATAAATAATTCCCACTAGAATGACATAATGGGTAGCTTTCTATTGAAGACACACTTAACACCCTTGGAAAGATGAAGGGAAGACAATCACACAGACAAATAATTAAATATTTGTATATACCATGGCTCCCCAATATTTTCCTTAACATTATGGATGGATGGGAGATCCATCTTTGTATAAGAGGGATGATTATGTCAATAGATGAGAAAAAATAACTTAGACTCCTAAGGTGAAGCCGAGATAGAAGAACCAAGAGAGGCCATAACGTCTATAAACTTATTAGTAGACCTAAGAGTAACTTGGATGGTATAATGCTTGAATATAGATAATAAATGATTAGCCAAAGTCTTATATCTTTATAGGACATCAATATTGCATTGATATATGCTGATGATTTGATTGATCACAACTGAGAATCCCCATAGATGTCAAGGGATCTAACTCCTAGTGCAAGAGTAGTTCGGAGTCCTATAATCAATGCTTCATACTCAGCCACATTATTGGTGCAATCAAAGTCTAATTTAAAAGACAAAGGTATGGGGATACCATGAGGAGGGATTAATACAATCCCTCACCACTTTTATTCTCACACTTAGACCCATTAAAGAATAGAGTCATTTGATATTATGGGATGGACAGGGAAGTGGATGCGATAGACTCATCAGGGAATTCATAATTAATGGTTGATTATTACTAAGAGGTTCTTCAGTGAATTGATCAGTAATGATTTGACCTTTAATAGACTTCTAATGGAGAAAATCCAAATTAAATTCTACTAAAAACATGACCCATCTAGCCATGTGCTAATTATGATATGGTTTAGAATGCATGAATTTAAGAGGATCAGTGGTCATAACAACTTATGTCTTATGGTTGAGGAGAGAATGATAGAGCTTAGAAGCTACTAAAACCAATGCTAAGCATAATTTTTTAGTATATGAGCAATGTGTTTCATATTATGTGATAGTACAAGTTATATAATAAATAACCTACTTTTATGATGTTCATCTCGTTGAGCAAGCATAACACCTAGAGCATGGTCTGTAGCCAAGATAAAAAGGAAGAAAGGTTTCCCTTTCTTAGGGGAATTAAGAACAAGAGGTGATAAAAGATATTCTTTAAGCACATTAAAGGCTTCTTGGTAATTATAATCCCATACAAAGCAACTATCCTTCTTTAACAAATGGTTTAAGTGTTGACAATGGTCAAAAAGTTGGGAAATAAAATGATGAATAAATTGGAGCTTACCTTGAAAACTATAAAGCTGCTTAAGATTAGGAGGAGGCATCTCTAGAATATCCTTGATTTTAGTGGGATCCAATTCTACTCCATGAATGGAAATAATGAAACCTATAAGCTTAACCATCAAGACACCAAAAATGCACTTTTTAGGATTTAGATGCACATAATAATGGACAAATGATTAAAGATGACCTTTAGGACAAATAGGTGATCTTGACAAAATTTAGATTTTCCAAGGAGCTCATCTACATAGTCTTTGATAATTTTATGGATCATGTCATGAAATATATAAGGCATGGCCCGCTGATAAGTGGATCCTACATTTTTAAGGCCAAAGGGTATAACACGATAGTAGAAGGTTCCCCAAGGAGTAATAAATGCCATTTTATGTTGATCTTCTGGTACAATAAGTATCTAATTATAACCAGAGAAACCATCCATAAGGGACAACATTTCATTGCTAGTTATTAAGTCCACCAACTAGTCTATATTAGGAAGGAGAAAATCATCTTTTAAATAAGTAATATTTAAGTCATGAAAGTTATTATAGATGTGAAGTCCCCCTACGGGTTTAGTGACCGAAATAATGTTGGACATCCACTAAAGATAATCAATGGATTGAATGAAGTTAATGGATAAAAGGCATTGTAACTCTTCTTTCATAAGGAGTGCAACATGAGGATGCATCTTTCAAAGCTTTTTCTTTATCAACTTAGCATCAGAAAGGTTATGATGTTATGGATAATGATTGGGGGATCAATGCCAGTCATATCTCTATAAGACTAGGCAAAGGATTTACTACAATATGATAAGAAGGTAGTAATATCCTAAATTTCCTATAGATATAAGGCTTTGCTAATTTTAATAATCTTTGGGACCTCTTGGGACCCAATATTAATATTAGCAATAGCCTCATTTAACAACCTAGACATTTTAAATGGAAAAGAATTATGTAAATAAGAGTTTTTAGAGCCTATATGGGTCAAAATTGACTCATCATCTTGACACTAAAAAATAGGGATGGTTGGCATATCAGATCCTATTAACTGAGGATATAATACATTGATGGTTCAAATTTCACCATCATAGTGGAAGATAAGAGGCTTTAAGGAGATAAATTTACTAAAAAAAGTTATATGGAATAGATATGGTGTCACTAGTCAAGGAAGAGCTATCGGATGAGGAGGATGGCTCTTCTTATTCCAAAGATGGTAGAAGAATGGGTTCAGGGATAGACTTATAATTTTTCTTAAGACCTAAGCCATGATTTGTGTATGGCCTTATAAAGTCTCCTAATGCGACATGATGAGGACCATGTTCATACTTACCCATGTTAAAGCCTTTCCAAGCACAATGATGAAGATAAGTTTGAGAAAACTAAGGCTTATTAAGAAAAGAGAAATTGGATATAAATGGTTTTACACAAACATTATCATCATGATGTGAGATAGATTAATCGATCCCACCATATGTCAAGTAAGTGTGCAAGAAAGGTAGTCTAAAAAGAATGGTCTAGCCTAGACTAGGTGAATACTTGGGTTGCTTATCAAGGTGACCATATTATTTAGGAGTGGGTAAAGTATTAAGAGTTAATAACTGATATTCTCCTATCAAAATTTGTTGCATCACAAAGTCAATGGACTTTGGAAGGGCTAATTTTGAAGTAGGGATGGTCTTGCTAGTCGAAGCATGAATAGAAGGAGATGGAATTATGTCAAGTGATGGAATTATGATGTCATTTGGCCCACATGTAAAGTTTCATGAATTAAAGGGGTGAGGATCAGTAGGGATGATCTGTACCTGACCTTCATGTTCATTTTTAAGGCATTGATGAATGGTGAAAGGTACACATTGCATTACATGAATCCATGGATGTCCTAATAGAATGTTGTATTGAAAGGTCCCATCTATAACATAAAAGATTGCATGAATGGTGTGAGGATCCACATAAATGGGGAGGACAACTATTATTACCATGGGTGCTACCATGTCATTCAATGCATAAAGGATTGTTGTAGATTGGAAGATAATGGTTTTTGGTAATTGTAATTGTTTGAAAGCATGCAAGGAGATAATATTAATTCTTTCCCCATATCAATCATAACCCTTTTAATTTGAGTTTGATTTATTTGGGCTGCAATAAAAATGGTAGGATTGTGATCTTTAAGAGACAAAGGAATAATTTTAGAATCAATAAAACTAAGTATTGAAACCATTTAGAGGGCTCCTATAAAGGCTAACAAAGGTTTAGATTCATCTAGTCAGACTTCAATATCTTGGATAACTTATATCATTGCCTATCAATGTTGTGGAGAATTCTTGATAAGCTCATATGATGACATTTTTATAGGTGCTTCGTGGAGCTACTTTAGTATATAGATCTAAACCAATTACTTAGCTTCAGCAGGGTACTTCCTGTAATAGAAACTTTAGGCCTTTGGCTCGGTGGTTTAGGCATATTAGGTATAGAAGCTCCTATAATTGAAACCTTAGATTTATTAAGATTATGGTTTTGAGAGTAGGTAGTTACTTAAATGACATTTATGTAGAATAGGGGTGGATCTAAAGAAGCTACCAATTCTTTATCACTTGTGGGACTAGAAAGATTAAAAATGGGTGGAAAAGAAGGAAGAAAAACTTTTGACTTAGGGGTTGGATCATTGAGATCATCAATTAAGAGGTCATCATCCTAGATTACCTGCTAGATTAGAGTTTTAAGGGCTTTACAAATTTCTATATCATGCCCAGGTACTCTATGATATGTACATATTTCTTAATTTTCATACCATGTAGGCCTTTTAGGGTGAATTTTAACAGTCCATATAGGTGGTAACATAATAAGGGAGGTATCTAATATTTGTTTCAAAATAATAGCATAATATCCTTTCAAAGGCTCATGCTACAGTTTTATAGGGGTTTTGATAATGGGCTCTCATGATAGGGTATTATTTACTTGGTTTTTTATTTACCCTTTACAAGAGGGATAGATTTAGGCTCTTTTCTTTTAGGATTTTCTAATGGTCCCATAGTGGAGGAAGAGGGATATGGAAAGGGAGGTGCACTAAATGGAAAAGGATTTCACATCCTTCCATGTGCTTGGATAGAAGGCCTAATGACCAAGGCAGAAGATGGATGAGGTCCTATAATGGATGATGGGGATGACATAAATGGTATATGCCCTTTGTTCTTTTGGGTGTTAATAATGGGGGGAGTATTTAGACTATGACTTGTTCCTTTTGACATTTGAAAAAGATCCACATTAACCTAAGGATGAGCTACAGATTTCTACAGTTAAATGCCAATATAATTATCCCAATTATCTATATAGGAGACTTTATTCTTTCCTTTGGTATCTTTAGGATAGGAAGGTATTATAATAGAAGATGGTTTCAAAGAGCCAAGGTTTTGGGCAAAAGGATCAGCTTGTGATATATGTTTTCCATCGTAAGACTTGCTAGGGATTAAAGGGGTAACATGATCAACTTCAAAAGTGTCAAGATGTTTATCTGTAACATCTTGAGGAGCAATTTCATTTTCCCTTTTAGGAGATTCACCATGAGAGGGTGAAGGGGATGGTTCACATGAACAGTCCCACATAATGAGATCAGGGAATTCTATGAGAATTAGGGGACTAGGTTTAATGACCTCTAGTTGAATTAAATTAAAATGATCTCTTATAAGGAGATTTAAAACCATAGGTTATTTTAGGATTTCTATAGTAAATAATTGGTCATGGATTATATTAATCAAGTGTTGGCTTTGATTTTGCATTTCTCTAGGGTTAGCTTGGATGGTGTTCGATGTGGATGGATGGTTAGGAAATAGTTGCTTAAAAATATCTAAAGACTAGTTAGGAGGAGCATTGGGATCATCCAATTGAAGGTCCCCCTTGTCAATAAGGTTCTACACTAATCATTTGAAGGATTGGAACTATTCGATGTCATGTCTTATTACCCTATGGTAAGCACAAAATTCATCTTCTTTGTACCAGGTGGGTTTAGGATGTGTATCATCAAATGATTTAATTAGATGGAGGTTAATGACATTTTCTTGTAAGAGTTTATCTAATACTGAAGCATAAGGTTCTCCTATATGGGTATATTTCTTAGGAGGAAAAATTTTAGAAGGAAAATGAGTAAGACCCCTAGGTTTCTATGTCTGAGAGGCAAAATATCCAGACTAGTTGGATACCAAAGGGGAAGAAGTTTTTATAGTAACTACATTTGCTACCCCTTTTGCTTTAGGATTATTGATATTGCTTTTGGATGGGTCAGACTTAAAGTTCTTATTATGCAAATTAACCTTCCCTTCTTCAATGCTACAGAGTTCAAGCTTATAGGCCATGGTAAAAGCTTCATCAAATGTCTTAAAAGTCTAAATTGGTAACATATATGATATATGTTTTGCACAAGAATGTGAAAATAATTTAATTAATTCTATCTATGGTAAGGGAAAGGTTAGCTGGTTGATTAAGTTATGTCCTCAAACTTTATAATAGCATAAAGATCAGTGATAGTCACTTTTTGAGAAATATTAATTGAGAAGTGTTCTAGAAAAACTTGGGCCAACTATCCAAAGGAGAAGAGGGAATGTTGTGGAATGGAATTGTACCAATCCAATGCAAATCTTTCTAATGATATGGGAAAATTCCTAAGTAGGAGGGAATTATCATGTGCTATAAGATAACAAGCATGTCAAAAGGCTCTAACATGTTATTAGGGATCTTATTTATTCTAAAATTTAGTGAATTTAGGAAGTTCCCACTGTGATGGGTATGGTCAAATAGGGAAAGAGGGATGGATTGGCTCATTATAAATTTGCTCATACATGAGCATATTGTTGTGTCCAGAGGCAGAGTCTTCCAAACTAGCCATCCTATTCATAAGGTTTTTCATGATATCTATCTAAGTATTACCCTAAGGCATACCTCTTAAGACATTCTATTGAAGGGGTTGATAGTTTGGTAAAGTGGTGGACATGGGATGCAAGGGAAAATATCCTACTATGGTAGACATAATGGGTTAAGATGCCGCCACGTACTGAGGGATTTTCAATGGAACATTCTATTGTGGGAAAGACTATAATTAAACAACTATGGCTAGTTGTGATGAGGCCACATACTAGGCAACTAAGGAGACATAATTTTGGAAAGGTTCAGCACATGGGATTTGTTGTGAGGTGTGTGCTAAAGTTTTTCTAATGGGAGGGATAATTACAGGAATCAACCAAACTAATGTTTGTGAATGTATGGTAGTTATAGGCTGAGTAATATTTTGGACCTGAGTAATGGCTATAGAATTGATAAATACTATGAATGGTTGGTTCTCTAAAGAAGTGATAATTGAGCATTAGGGCTAGGTAGAGGAGATCTGGTAAAAAAGTTTACCATGGCTATGGTAAGCTCTCTAGTTCTCTCCAAAGGCATCCCAAACCTATGTGGCAAGTTTTGGGCATGGGGGGAAGGATAAATATGTATGTCTTGCCTATTCAAATAATGATTAAGAGAAAGAGGGTTATTGTCCAATATTTTTGTAAAGGAGGGATCTCCTTAAGGGTAATACTGTAGAAACACTAGATTTTTAAAGGATTTAGGGGAAGAAATAGGACTAGGTGTATGTTCTATAGGAAAAGGTCTAACAACCTCCTCAGATTCTCACTTTTTTTATTATTTTCGAGTCAACACCATGAAATAAAAAAATAAAAGTGAAGATAAGACAAACAAATAAAACAAAAAATTCTTCTTGATTTATCTTATTTTTAAGTATGAAAGAAAGATACATACACTAAAAGTCATTCCAAAAAAGTTTTTTTTATCACTTTTTTAACTTTTAAGATGTGAAAGAAAATGTAGAAAAGAAATGGATAACAAAGGTCATAAGAAATGGCAATCTAAGGATAGTTTCAAGTAGTTTATTTTGGCACTCAAAGAAGTCTGTACTAGTATTGATACATGGCCTGGTACTTTGGGCTTGGTCCCCTCACTTCATAATCCCATTGCTAGTACATGTGCTTAGTTAATGGTGTATCAATGGTCTAGAGATTATACCCAACCAGAGAACTGAGTTGGTCCTCCCCTTGGTGGTGAAATCCAAGTAGGTTCATTCAGTAAAAGGTTGATACAAGGTGATGAAATCCCTGTCAGATTCCTTATGTCAAGTGTTTAGATGTGTTAATTATGATATTGATTTCATTTGTGTGTAGATAAAGTGATACTATGATAGATTACTACCTAGATTATTTTATGTGAAAGAACCTAGGCAATAAAAATGGATGGAATTTATTTAACCTTTAAGAGGAAATAAAATGCAAAGTCTAAATTTATTTGAATGAATACAACAAATAAATACAGGGAAAAGAGCGTTTAAAATTCAATAATGAATTTCTAATAAAAAAAAATGAGACCTTATGGGTCCCACTAGGCGTGCTAGAATGTTTCAATATTTTTTTCTTCCTTTTGATGTGGATTTGATTAGCTACTAAAAGCAAAGTATAAATAGGATTTTTAAGATTACCTAGAGTTATGGATGGTTGGTTTCACATCATTGATCAAGCTTGATTGTGAGAACTCTTCTTTGGCTAGGGAGGAATGACCTATAATACACCACACTTAAACAAAAAATTGATTAATAGATAGATGGGTGGATTGCCTAGTTACAAACCAGTCCTGAGAAGTGGCACACTTTCTCAAATGGATCTCAAGCCATGTTCAAACATTCAAGTTTATTTTAAACATGAAATTACAAAGATAGAAATGGATAAAAGTAAATAATGTCAAAGATAATCGATTAATGAGAAGATTTATATGATCAAAATATGCATCCCATAATTCATTATAAATGTCTACGTCTTCTTGAATTACAACCAATAGATCATCAATATAGGTGAAATCATGTATTGAAATCACAAGACAAAGTCCTAGCTCAAAATCTATATCACTCTGATCTACAAAGAGAGGTTGAGGGACTATGGGAAGATCAAATATGATAATTGAATCATGTACTAAACAAGGTAAGGTCATCTACATGAATAAAATAATATTTTATAAAATAGATAGTAGATTTACAAAATGTTTTAAAGATGTAACAGGGATAGATTTCAATCTTATAGGATCAATGTCGATTCAAATGAATCAATGTCAATCTTATAAATACTATTAAATTTGTAAAATAGACTATAATAACACTTTATATTTTTTACAAATTGATGAAAATAGAATAGAATAATAGATAAAAGTAGAGACTTATAGACATAACAGAATTTTGACATAGAAAATAAAATATTTAAAACTACTTAAATAAATAGATAGGGATCGATGTTGATTTAACATAATCGACATCAATTCAGATGAATTGATATCGATTATGTGCAAGATAATTGAATACTAATTAGACTTATAATAACAACCTATAAAAATGATAAAATAAACAAAACCAAATGCCTATTAGACAAAGAAGATGATAGATATGAGAAACTAAACAAAAATAGATTTAAATACTAAATTTTTTATGGAAAATAAAACTTGATAGAATGAGAGAAGAAACTTCACAAAATCCTCTTGATGATGCTTTAAATGGAGATTATTCAAGATAAAAACACTTCCATAATGAATGTATGTGAGAAATAATGAGATTTTGATAGAGTTTTGAGGGCCAAAGCATAATCACCATCCTCCTAAGCAATGGAGGTCTATAGGGTATTTATGGATCGACGTCGATCTTAATCGATTGGCATTGATCTCAGAGGATCAATGTTAATTTACCTAAAATAGGAGAAGTTAAATGAAATGTTGTTCTAATGGGTTGACATGAGGTAAAAGAAGGTTAAAATTACTTTTGAAGTCATTTGAGTTGTTTTAACCATGGAACAAGGTTGGGTAAAAGGAGTAATTGTTAGGGAAGTCCAAGAACAAACACACCTGTTCTTATTCCTCTTGTTGGATCTTGCTCCTCAGAAAGAGCAGAATATGATTACCAAATATAAGCAATTAAATATGCGGAAATAACCAGAAGCACAAGTAACTAGAATTCACCAATATCACAGAATATGAGAGACAATACACTATCTTGTATTAACACTTTACAGAAAAGAATACAGTAAAGAAGATCCCACTTCTTCTCCACCACCTTACAGAGGTTTCCCACACCTCAAGTGAACAGTAATTCTTCTCACACACACTCTCCTACACAAAAAATGGTCCCAACAACCAACTCACACACAGAATTGGTGTTCACCTCACCAACCAGTCAGTAATAACCCTGCCGGTACACCAAGCACTCTATAGCACTTCAAGTTGATCTCCCATGAACCTGCAACCTGCAATTCAACAGACCATACTCACATGTAGACCTCCTATGAGC
Source organism: Torreya grandis (assembly GCA_037957365.1). Taxonomy (NCBI): domain Eukaryota; kingdom Viridiplantae; phylum Streptophyta; class Pinopsida; order Cupressales; family Taxaceae; genus Torreya; species Torreya grandis. The sequence goes on from JARHVA010000110.1 coordinate 4,348,661, forward strand.
TTGCAACAACCTACAACTCAAAATGATCTTACAATGATAGAAGGAGCTTGCTTGTCTTCCTCTCTATCTCATACTTATACAATACATGCCAATGGATCTATAAATAGATCCCTAACTTAAATAATAACTTAGACTCTTAATTTAGACAATTATCCTCGCAGCCCAAGACTCTAACTGGCCTTTACATGCAAACTCTTCGTTCACTTAACTAACTATCTGTGCAATGAGCAGTTCTGGAACACACAGGTGACCGACATCGATCCTTGCTTGCCTGGTTCTGTCAACGTCAGCTGACTTCCTGCCGTCGCCGGTGGCCTTCTGCACTGGTCACGACCGATGTCGGTCCTGCTACCGACGCTGGTGCTCCTGGATCTCAACAACCATCTTGTTCCTTCTGTTTGCAAAGGGTTTGAAGCTTTTAGCTCCACAACCTAACAATCTCCCACTTGGAGATAAAATGCTGCAACCTGTACCTGTACCTGTACCTGTACCTGTACTTAGTCTAGTTTGTTCCCTTGGCTCTGTATTCCTCCTCAAGATCACTCTTGAAGACTAACCACTACAAAAAACCTGTAGCGCAAAACTTGTCACCCAAATTACCTGCCATATCCACATCTACAACCATGTAGAAAAGAACTTGACCCTGCATAACATGTGCACCTGCTGCTGGTCCCACTAAACTGCCCTTCAGTACTTATCTTCTGGATTGAATCCAAACTTGTGACAACTCCCACTGCTTGGGAAAACTCAGGTTTAGTACATACCATGCACTTAACCTCATTATGTGAATCAAGACACCTGTCCATAAAACTATCTAACCATCGGCGTGCTAACCGGTCTCACACAATCATCCTGAAACAAAGTCAACACATGACCTTCCATGTCTCTAGAACACACTCATGCCAAAGAATCTTGCTGCTCCTAGATTCTCCATGACATCCACCTGAACTAGCTTTACCTTTAGTTCAGCAATACCTATATATGTAACCCTGCAACAAGCACATCATATAGAAATAGGATAGTGTAGTTAATACTATCCAACCTGTTAAAGAGAAACACAATGATCAAACCTCCATTGCCCTGCAGCTCATACAAGATCAAATACCCTGATCTTCCATCTCACGTATCCATTTCCGCTCTTCTTCATCCTGAACATCCATTCATCTCTCAGTGCTTTCTTCCAGCTGGCAACTCTATTCAAAACACCTATTTGGTTCTCCTCCATGGAATCACATCCTCATCCATGCCAAGCTCCCACTGTTTCCTGGATCTACCTGTTTTGCTTCTTCAATAACTTCCTGGTCCTATGCCATAAGTGAGCAACAAGTAGTGTAAAGAAGGGAAATGATGAATTTAAGAACTTACTTACACCTTCGGTCCTCCATATGGGTGCTTGAGACTCCATGACAGCTTGCTGTCCACCCAAAATTCATCTCAATAACCGATGCCGGTCACATCTCAGTCTGCAGCCGACCGATGTCGGTTCCCTGCGACTGCCTCCTTGTCGACGTCATTTTCCCCTGGCCGACACCGGTCATTCTCTGCCCTGAGTCACTGACGTCGGGCTGCGCATAGCTGACATCGGTCCCTGTCTGGATGCCGACGTCGGTTTTCCTACCGACGTCGGTCTCTATGTTTTTCTTGTGAGACCTGACTTTTTCTCACGAGCTCCTTTTAGATCAAACCCTTGTCCAAATCACCCTTGCTCTGCTCAGAATTCCTCTGCATCTTGTGCTAAACTCTGTCCATCACCTTCTCCTTGAAAACCAAGGCTTTCCTGTTCTTGTCACTAACATCAGATTCCTCAAGAAACTTCACCTTCTTCTTCTACATACAGAAATCACGATCCATGCCTTCCAAATCCGAAAGCATACCCTTTGACTCAAGAACATGCATCTCTTTCTTATCTATGTGGCCAAGCCTATTAAGCTGCATCTCTGAATCTACAGCTAAAGTAGATAACCTAGAAAGAGAATCAGTAATACAAGTAGAAAGATAAAGTGTACCTACTTTCTTACCTCTAGCTACAACAAGTGTACCCTTGGTAACCTTCCAAGAGTCCACTGTGAGAGTTACTGTGCAACCCTCATCACCCAAACTTCTAATAGAAATCAAATTTTGCTCTAAAACTGGGACGTGCATGACCTCCTTTAACACCCATGTGTTACCTGTCTACAGTTTTAGCATCACTTTCCCTTTGCCAACAATCTGACAAGGCCTACCATCCCCTACACAAATTTCTCCAAAGTCTCCCTGGACATACTCATGAAAAAATTCCCTATGTGGGGATGCATGAAAAGAGGCACCAGAATCTAAAACCCAAGATTCTACTTTATCCAAAGAACATACCAGAGCATCCTGTGCAAGGTAATCTGCAACATCTGTTTTTTCTTCATGTCCTTCATGCTGATCTCCATCCGATCTGCAATCTCTCTTTAAGTGCCCTTGCTTTCCACATTTCCAGCAGGTTATTCTGCCATACCTGGACTTGGATCTCCTGCCTATCTTCGACCTTGATCTCCCATGCTCTATCCTCTCTCTTTGCCTTCCTCTGCCTTCAACACTCAAAGCATCTCCAGATGATTCACCTGTGCTTTTCCTGTGTATCTCTTCATTCAAGATCACACTCACAACATCATCCACTTTTAAGACTTTTGAAGCAGACACAGTATTAGAAACTACCATTACCAAACCTTCCCAACTTTAGGTAATGAACACAAGATTAAGAGAGCTCTAATTTCATCATCAGATACAATATTGACTGAACTTAACTGGTTTACCAAACCATGGAAATCACTAAGATGGCTATGAATAGATTCACCTTCCAGCATTTGTAAATTAAATAAACGCTTCATAAGAAATACCTTATTCGAAGCTGAGGGTTTTTCATATAAATTTGCCAAAGATTCCATCAACTCCACCATTGTTTTACACTGTGATAAGCTAGAAATCACAGATGAAGCAAGACTCAATCTAATAGATCCCAGAGCCTTCTGATCAAGAACCTCCCATTCTTCATCTTTCATATTCTGGGGTTTGCTACCAACCCCACCCAATGGTAAGTATAAATCTTTCTAATACAGATAATCCTCAATCTGCATCCTCCATAATTGGTAGTTCTTGCCATTAAACTTTTCCATTCGTAGCATACTGTCTTCTGTCATTGCTCAACTCCCACTCAAATAGAAACCCTGTGAGTAACCTGTAATCAAAACACACTACCCAGATCTACACCAATCTGTTAGTATCCCAACCAAAAGCTCTGATACCAATTGTTAGGGAAGTCCAAGAACAAACACACCTATTCTGATTCCTCTTGTTGGATCTTGCTCCTCAGAAAGAGCAGAATATGATTACCAAATATAAGCAATTAAATATGCAAAAATAACCAGAAGCACAAGTAACTAGAATTCACCAATAGCACAGAATATGAGAGACAATACACTATCTTGTATTAACACTTTACAAAAAAGAATACAGTAAAGAAGATCCCACTTCTTCTCCACCACCTTACAGAGGTTTCCCACACCTCAAGTGAATAGTAATTCTTCTCACACACACTCTCCTACACAAAAAACGGTCCCGACAACCAACTCACACATAGAATTGGTGTTCACCTCACCAACCAGTCAGTAATAACCCTGTCGGTACACCAAGCACTCTATAACACTTCAAGCTGATCTCCCATGAACCTGCAACCTGCAATTCAATAGACCATACTCACATGTAGACCTCCTATGAGCTTGCAACAACCTACAACTCAAAATGATCTTACAATGATAGAAGGAGCTTGCTTGTCTTCCTCTCTATCTCATACTTATACAATACATGCCAATGGATCTATAAATAGATCCCTAACTTAAACAATAACTTAGACTCTTAATTTAGACAATTATCCTCGCAGCCCAAGACTCTAACTGGTCTTTACATGCAAACTCTTCGTTCACTTAACTAACTATCCATGCAACGAGTAGTTTTGGAACACACAGGCAACCGACGTCGGTCCCTGCTTGCCTGGTTCTGCCGATGTCAACCAACTTCCTGCCATTGCCGGTGGCCTTCTGCACTGGTCACAACTGACGTCAGTCCTACTGCCGACGCCGGTGCTCCTGGATCTCAGCAACCATCTTGTTCCTTCTGTTTGCAAAGGGTTTGAAGCTTTTAGCTCCACAACCTAACAGTAATAAGTACAAAAGGGAGGTTTTTTAGATTTTATCTAATTTATTTAATTTTATAGTTTTAAGGGTAAGGTAAAAAGGGGGGAATTACTATTTAACAATAGAAATTAACTTATTAACCTAGGTGGTAAATGGTAAAGTGTAATTATAAAAATAATTACACATGGGGGGACATCATGACATAACACTATATAAATTTAATACAAGGTGTATAAATTCAGTGTCTACACAAAGTATTGAACTATATCATCCATTACCTATTACAAATATACCATGGGAAGAAGTGAACATGGATTTCATTCTTGGGTTACTAAGAACTCAATGAGGTCATGACCATATTTTTTTTATTATGGATAGATTATGAAATGACAAACTTTTTAGCATGCAAGAAGACAAGCCATGACACAAATATTTCTATTTTTTTCTTTAAATAAGTTATGATTTTATAAGAGTTGATAAGGAGTATAGTATAAGATAAGGATACTAGTTTGTTGGACACTTATGGATGATATTTTAATGAAATTTTGGCATAAGATAGGAATTTAGTTTAGCCTATCATCCCCAGATGGATGGGTAAATGGAGGTTTTAAATCAAAGTCTTGGTAATTTGCTAAGATGTTTTGTTCATGATAATCCCAAAAATTGGGATATATTATTATCATAGGCTAATTTTATTACAATGGTTCAATCAATATAAGTATGAATCCTTTCCAAATTGTGTATGGGTGTATCCCCACAAGAGTGTGGAAGTTGAGAATCACAACTAATATGAATAAAATAAGTGTTAAAGGTGAAGAGTATGTATGATGTGCATATGGAGGTGAAAATGAGATTGGAGGAAATTAGTATGAAGTAAAAAAGATCATGATGATAAAAAAATAAGAGAGCATAATTTTAAATTTGGGGACTTGGTATTGGCATATTTGTGTAAGGAGAGGTTTCCAGAGGGTGATTATAATTATCTCAAATGTAATAAAATCATACCTTTCAAAATTATTAAAAGGTTTTCAGCCAATGCTTACATGATTGGGTTTCTAGATGGAGTAGGAATTTCACTTATATTCAATGTATATGATCTATATTCATATGTGGTGGAATAAAAATTTGAGGAAGGATCAAGCACAATTCTTTAACTATTGATTAAAATAATAATTGTGTATCTAATTTAAAGGAAGATATGGAATCCATTCTAGACATAAAAATTTGAAAGAAGATAAGAGGAAGTGAGCATTATGAGTTCTTGATAAAATGGAAAGATCAAGCAATGGAATATGTAGCATGGATGAATGGTTCTAAAGTTTCTAAGAATAGATGATAAGATCATAATAGGTTAAGGATTAGGATCTCATGGATAATTTCATTTACCTTCAGTGTCTAATGCAGAAGCATCTAAGCTGAATAAGAAATCTTGCATCACCTAAAAACATACTAGGAATTTTGAGTAATTTTAATAAGGGTTCTCAAGTTACATTTTGAGGTTATAGGGTTCAAATTTATATTTAATGGTTCACATTTTAAGGACACCAAGTTCACCTTGATCTCTTTTAGGTCACGTTGTATTTGAATCTCTAAGTTTATTTTTTATGGGGCCACACACTTACTTCTCTAAGTTTCATAGTAGCCTCATATATATATATATATATATATATATATATATATATATATATATATATATATATATATATATATATATATATATATATATATATATATTCACTAAGTTCCATATCATTCACACTTATATTATTATGTTCACAAAGCTAATAGAGGCCCCATTCTCATTAAGTTTTCACACTTAACCCATAAGCCAATGGAGTTTATTGTGCAAACTAATTACCTAGTGATTACCAGATTCACCAGTTTGATTAAAAAATAATTATCAACCCAAGGTGCATAAGCTTTTCAAGAGTGTCAGCACTATATATGCATTGCTAATTCAAAAATCAACTTGATTTTTTAGTTGCAGTGCAATGAATTTATGTTAAATTTACTAGACAGATATATTATGAAACTACTGTGACAAAATAATAGAACTATTCCACATTTATGTACCATACATGCATCACCCTTACATAATCAAACTTAACAGTAAAATCAACTTACACAACATACTAATAATTAAATATGGCCAAGATATTCACAATAGCTCCTTCTAAGGGGGCCCTTCCTCATTCAGAACTAAGCTCCAATCCCTCTTTGAGAGAATTCACAAACTTATTACAAATTCAACTTTCTCATTACTCAATTCTAAATACAAATGCTATAGTTCAAAAACTTATGCTATTACTTTCTCAAAATTATATAACTCCTAGTCTAATCTAGGTTATTCATTTAAATACAGAAGGTAGTTTATTGACTCAACCAAAAACACCAACTAGGAAAAAATACAAATACTTAGAAACTACCCCAATCAACCTTCAAGTTGTTAGTAACCAAAGTTACTTATTTTAGGTTTGACTGGGCTAGAGACAAGGCATACTGTTTTGTTGTTTTATTTCCTTTTGTATTTTATCATTATCCTTATCTTTCCCATCTTTGGTAGCACATCCAATATCTCCTTGCATATAGGGATTATGTATAACAACTATGATTCTTTCCAATCATCCATTTGGTTCCCCAAGATAATTGGATGTGTCTACAAGATCCCCAAGATAACCTATAAATGAAACCTTCAGTTACTTCAAGCATTCAGTAGTGGCTACATGTAACCTGTAGGTGAAGCCTATAGTTGTTGTGGGTATTATATAGTAGCTGTAGATAACCTATAGGTGGAGCTTATAGTTTCTACATGTATTTTTTAGTAGATATGGGCAACCTATAGGTGAAGCCTACAGTTGGTACAAACACTCTGCAATGGCTACGGGTAACCTATAGGTGAGGCCTACAATTGCTACGGGCATCCTGTAGTAGTTATGGTCTAACAAGATCCTATTGCCTTTCATGACCCTTCAAATGTTTATTAGATAAAGTCACACCAATATAACTCAATCAAGGAAAAGCATCAATAATTCATAGCATAACACACACACACACAGATATATATATATATATATATATATATATATATGTATATATATATATATATATATATATATATATATATATATGTATATGTATATATATATATATATGTATATGTATATATATATATATATGTATATGTATATATATATATATATATATGTATATGTATATATATGTATATATATATATATATGTATATATATATATATATATATATATGTATATATATATATATATGTATATATATATATATATGTGTGTGTGTGTGTGTGATCATACAAAATCATAACTTCATTCATTTGCATTAGTGATAGATAGTTATGGGATTTACATGGAAAAAGACATAGACTAAGCATGGATGAGGCTATAAAAGTAAGAAATTAGTGGCCTCATCAGATTCCACATCATATTTTATGAGACTATTAAGTGGAATGAAATTTTTAATATATTTTTAGCCTTGAGAATGGCCAATATAATCCACAGTTCATGTATTTATTAAAGTTTTTAAATCATAAAAAACTCACAAACTCTATGGCCTCAAGAAATCCCAACGAGATTATAGAGACCATATGGGATTCATGGATTATTTTAAAAATGGACATGTGTCACAATCAAAGTTGTTCATGGGGATAATAGTTTAAAAATTGATTGCGTAAGTCTAGGAGTTCAATATTATGAATAGTGTCAAAATCATGGATACTTCATACTAGTCATACTTCAAGTTGGGGACTAAAAAATATATGTATATGTGTGACCAATCCTGAACAATATTTAATAAATCCATGATTCCATGGAGTACAATAGTAGTAGAGATAATTTTAATTTTATTACTTAAGGGACTCTGGATCATGACATGTGTCACAATCCTATCAGTTATTAATGGACTTTGATCACATGGGTCATAAGATGGTGCAAGTGTAACTAAGAACTTAAAGTGACCCTATCATTTACATGGGATCACCAAATTAGGCATTTTTTATCTTTTTAGAAAGTTATCAATGAGAGCTATCAATTAAAGCGAGCCATAAGGTAGGATTTCACTTATGTGAGTAATTATCCACTGTTAAAGATCCAAGAATTGTTGTCTTGTGATAATTTAACTATCTCAAGGGCCACAATATTGTAATATAATTTTAGGGAAGTTGTATATTCATAGTTAAAAGTGACAAAAAGGGTCCCAATAGTAAAGGATGGGTTCCATATCCTAAAATAGAGAGGTGAAGAGAAAACAAAGAATGTAGAGCTTTAGGCATACAAGTGTAGAGTGAAAAAATTGTGATCCCAATTCTAGGACTGTGAAATTAATTTTGGTTTTAAACATTAATGAAGAGATTTTGTTTATATATTGAGTCTTGCAACTAGAAAGATTGAGAGAGAGTATTTAACCATAGGGGAGTGAGGAATCCATTTATTTGTCCCCAAAATTCCCACTTGCACCATAAACATAGGTATCACACATAATGAAGCAAGGTAATGGTGGAATATTTTGTCTTTCATTTATTATACCTATATATATTTTTATGTTTCTACATCATCTTCTAGATAGATTATTTTTCCCTTGGGCCTAGCTCATCTGCATTGGATGATACTACCTAAAAACATGCAAACAAGCATCAATAATACATGAATAAAAAATATTAAATATAAACTACTGTAGTCAATAACTATTATAAAAAATTGTAAAAAGTGAAGTATCAAAACTAAATCACTGAACTAATTGAATATAAATAAGATTATAAATTAGGTACAACATAGAAATAAATAGAAAGTTCAACCTAAAGAAGTAGTAAATAGGTCTCATTACAAAGGTGTTGAATTCACATTATTAAAAACATTAAAAGTGGGATATGACACTAGAGTCCTCACTATCATCATAAAGAATGCATAATTGACCCTCTTGAAGTTTTTATTCTTCTTCTCATAAGTGATATGGGGAAGGTAGTATAAATCAATATTCCAAGGGTGAATTATCCATTTCTAGTGAGACTAGGCCACACCATTAGGGTTTCAATTAAATATACCACATATGAATTTATATCTAATTTTTGAGTGGTTTCTATATTTAATAATTATTCATATAGGGTATAAATTAATTAATTTCATTCATAGATGATTTTCATAAAAATTCACACTCGTTAATAGAACTCACATGTGGTTAGGTTCCCCATTACCCTATTAAAAAATGTGACCATATTTTAATTTTTTTAGCATAAAAATATGAAGTAATTAGATAATTAGGAAGCTTTGAGGGACCCATCCTATTCTATTTTGTCCAAACTTGATTGACCATGTTAAATAATTTGTAAGTGTTCTAATCTTAGAACTCTTGTGTAATTTCCTTGCTCATAACCACTATCTCTTCATGCAATGTTATTCCAAATGCTATATTTTTTGATTTCCCATCTAATTTAGCCATTGATACATCATCAACATACTTAGTTTCCCTAGTCTCTTGATTTTAGTAATTCACATAGGGCAGTACTATGTTTATGCCTTGGGCTGAGGTTAGAAATATCATGGCATGTGTAAATATGTTATCAATTATGCCTTGTCTAGTTTTAGAATGATTACCTTATTTATTATTTCCCAAAATTCATCAAGGTTAACATGACCAATATTTCTATTTAAAATTTCAAGGATATTTGTCTCCCAAGTGGAAATGTGCTCTTACCCCGTGTACTTAAACTTCATCCTTAGAGGCTTGGTTAGGTAGAAGTTAGCCTTGGAAGGTAATTATAAATTTTTGTGTGAAATTAGGGACATAATGTGTTATATGGATGTAAATAAACGGCCAAAGTGGTCATAAAAGTGTTGAAATTTCAACCTAAAATATTTTGTGTGCTCTATATGGTTCAACCAAAAGTTTTGGGTACCTACATCACCTCCCAAGAATGAAATGTTCTGTATAGGTTAAAACTAATGATATTTTATGTGAAATGTATGAACATGATTTAAAACTCATGAGATTTAGGTTGGAATGGAAAATGGGGAAGGGTAAGCACAACATGGTCATTACAAATCCCAGGAAGAAGGATGGGATGAAAATGAGAAATATGATAATGAAAATTAGGCAAGGAAAACAAATAAGATTATTAAAATGATAAGGGAATAGAAACATAGATGATATCAACCTTGAAAATGAGAATCAAATTGATGGTGTGTAATTTAAATCATCTAAGGATGTATTTAGGTCCACAAGAGTCACATGAGATATCTTCAGAAGTTTTCATGCAAGCGAGAATCTTGATAATGCCTTATGTATATTTAAAACATGTTTTTTAATTAAATTTCCTTGTTCACTTACATACCCACTCCAATCACATGTTTCATGTAACTTTTGAACATTTTGCACTCTTATAACCTTCTTCAGGTTCTTGGAAGATGTGACCAATTTATTAGGTTTGTTTTATTATAAATTTATCATAATTTCCCACCACTACCCTATGTTTCCCACCCTTTATAGACTTTTAAAACTTTTTAAATTTATTGAAAGACATCAGGCACATTTAATTTTACTTAAGTTTTGCATACTACTCATAATGTATGTACTTCATGCACTATGCACACTTCAAATCATCTTCATTCCTAAGTCATTTTTGCATGTTTCAAATTTTTCCATAGCTATGCACATTTCACATGTTTTGTGATTTTCATGAACCTTGGGAAATTTACAAATTTCCCAATCTAAAAAACATGTGAAACCTTTAGAGTTACTTTTGAGGCAAGAAATGCAATTTTTTTCACTAAGTGCTTATACCCAAAATTCATTTGAGAAGTTATATATGCATTAGAATAAAATTGGGAATTTTCAAAAATTTCATTTTTTGGTGAAAATAAGTGTCTCTTATTGGGGAATTGGATGGAAAAATACAAAATACAAATCCATAATTTCTTGGTTTCAATGTCTAGTGCCTTATTCATCGGGCTACAAAGTCAAATCATTCTTTAAATACTTCTTAACAAGTTACTACAAAGACAAAATGGATACACAAAATATAAACACAGAAACACACCAAAATGAAATGAAAGGTAACATTATGGAAATGAAAAAATACAATTCAAAAAAGGAAACACAACATAATCCTAACTCATGTACTTATAGAAGACAACTTGATTTCACTAAAAATAAAATTTTAAATATTACAAGTTGTATGGAAATGGAATATATGTTCCATATTTGTGTAGTAGGTAGTATAGTATGTATTATCTATACATAAATTATAGATCTTGAAGGTACCCCTCCATAAAGAGTCAAACCTATCATGGATACCTTTTAGTTTTCTTCTCTTATCCTAAAGAAGAACTAGATCTACAATTTTTAAATTTTCCTTCTTGGATCTTGTGTCAAATATTTTATTCACTTTGTTCCAATGTTCAGTAATCCAATCGATGACATTGATCCTTTCTTCTTTCAGTTTAATTGGGTGCACAATCCTCTTATCTATAAAATTTCTAAAATTCTCATCTTTTATGGCTAATTTTAAGTGTAACACATGTAACTCCATAAAATATGGGGGATCCACATATATTACATAAAAATAATGAAATGGATACATGCCAATAGCCTTTTTTTGGAGTGATTCCATCAACCCAAAATGTGTTTTATAGTGTCTTGTGCCAAATTATTTTATTTTCATCTATCATATTACAGTAGTAATAATTTTATTCTTACTTGACTCAGTTTTTCCATCACCTTGGGGTAATAATATAAGGAATATGACAAATAAATTCCATACACATAAAAAAAACCAATGAGTTCATATGAGGATAAATTAGAGGCACTATCTTTTAAAATATTCTAAGGTATACCAAAAAAGAACAAAATGTTCTCATTGATAAAGTTACATACTACTTCAGAAGTAGTCTACTTCACATGGATGGACTCAACCCATTTTATGAAGTAGTTTGTGTCCATGAGAACATGTGTGTGTCTTGAAATTTAATATGGGTTTCAAATACCAATGAAATCCAAACTTCACTATTTAAATAACTCTTTGATCATTACTGGCCTGAGCGAAAATGTTTTAGGTTTTGATCTCACAACATATTATTGGCATGCTTCACATCTTTAAACCCATTATTTAAAATCCTTGAAAAGTGTGGACCAATAGTAATGAGCTCTTATGGTTTTGTATGTTGCTATAGGTGTGTAAAAATGGCCTCCACATGTTTGATGATGAATTTACCATAGCAATATTTTCTATGACTCCTTATCAACAAACCTTAAGAAGAAAATATAATTAACCATTTTGAAAAGAGTTTTATCCCAGAACACAAACTTGGAAGCTCTTAACTTAACTTATTTATTCTCTTTAGAATTCATATGTTTGGGAAATTATTCATAACTCAAAAATTAGGTGATGTTAGAATATCATTCATCACTAGAGCCAATGAGTAAGCCTAAAGGTATTTCTTCATGTACATCTTCTTCTTGTGATGAATCACAATCATATTTATTGGATTCATTATTTGTTATGAGTTAACATAGGATACACCCACATAAAAATATTAATTGGTTTGATACCAAGATAATTTCATTACACCTTTTCTATTCAATATACTCTTTTGGAACTAAGTTCTTATTGTGTTAATATAGTATTGACAATTGTATCAAAGACCATCATAATGGTCTCATAATCTAAGATATAATATCTAATTTTATTTACTATCTTGACCACCATGTAATAATAATTCTTGAATCAAGATTAATTAATTTCATGATATTTAAATACATAGATCATAAAGGTGATAAGTGATTATATCCATTCATCATTATTCTATATAAAAATGGTATAAAGATAATTGATGAAATCTTTTTTGATAGTCTTTATTTCTTTGAAAGTGTATTTCTATCTTTTATCCATTTGAATGTAGCCTTTTCTTTCATAATATTGTCTATATTCCCTATCAATTTTTAAAAATGAGGTAAAAATATCCTCATAAAATTCACTTTATTGAATAAATAATGAACACCAAGTTTTATTATAGGAAGAGACAATTTTTGGATAGCTTCAACTCTCTTTAGGTCTATTTTATTCCTTATTTGGACACCACATAACTTAGAATATTTCCTTGAGTGATTCCAAAATGCTAATTTATTTGGATTCAAAGATATTTGATGTAGAGGTGCTTCAATGTTGCCTATGATAGATGAAAACAAGAACACACATCTCCTTCCTCTACCCTTTTTCTCTAGTTCTGATCAATTTTGATTTTCTTTAACTTGAAAAATCTACCTTTCTTTGATCTCTCTTAAACATTAGGTTTCAGATCTTTGTGTCTCTTCTTTTAACATAAGAAATTTTTATCTTGAATGTACTATACAATCTCATATATGGACCTCACTCAATATTTTATGTTCTTGACATGATAACAAATCAGGTTCTTGTCTCATTCTCCTGTGAATTTTCACACCTGTCTTCTTTCATATACTTCTCTTATGATCATGGCACATGCAAAAAATAATCAAGGCATGGTTCATATATTCTTGACACTTATGAGGTTCATATAACCAGTTAAGAACTTGTTTAATACATTATTATTCCCCCTATTCAATCCACACTTCACTAAAGAATACACTAACTTATTCTTACTATTTCCTTCTTATTACATAGGCTGGCTACTAGCCTTTTTTCACATTTATGGCTAATACAGATGTGTAAAAATTATCTTTGGAAAACTAGACCTACTTTTGACAACCGTCTATCCATTTCTTACTTTTCATAAAGATTATTGGCTTAAATAGATCTTTAGACCTCTTTTTTATCCTTTTGTTAGGTTATGTATAGGCCTATTAGGTATCTCTTAACTCCTTATGCTCACAATCAGTTTTAGACCATGCTCAAGTCTTTGTACAAACTTAAATCTTAAAAAATATTTTAGCATACATTTTCCCCCAATTAATAACCAAAAATCAGATTTTTTGTATAGTGGGAACTCGAGATATTCATGTTTATGTATTGAAACCCTAAATAGGGTTATAACCATGAGTCTATAGACCTGAGAAGGGTTATTTTGAGTTTACACTTTCCTAAACATGTTTTAATGCAATCCAAATGATTTTTAACTTCTATCATGACTCAACACTCCTCCTCCAATCATAACCAACATTTTTAATATCTTTGTTCATACTTTTAATAAAATTTATTGACTGTATATACAGACACAAGACTGTAAACACCAATAAGGAGACATGATGTTGTATTAAGGTTATAAAAGGGTTTTAAATTTTCTTAATTATTTAAAAACCTCTAAACTATGTGTACACACCCTAAACAATTGATACTTACCACCTGTGACTTATCTTTGCCATGTTTCCCATAAGAAATGGCTTGATTATGTATGTAAGTACAAGGTGCTACAAGTCTAAGTTTAGTTTTTTTTATCAAACACAACATGACAACATGTTATCTCTACATTGAGAGTCTTAAGAATAAGGTAACAAAACTAACCTAAGAATAACACTTTCCAAACTACCTCCCACAAGTTTCTTCCTTAAGATGTTTGCCTAGTATTCTTTCTCACCTCAAATAGAGATCATAGGGTCTGTATTATTCTCCACAGTTAGTATTAACCAAACATTAAATGCATGGTTTTATAAACCTTATATTCATACAAGTAAAGGATTAAAAACACATTAATATGATTCAACATGCTATATAATTTTTCCCCCTCCAAAATAATACACACTCAGACTTCCTTCCAACATAGAATGCTAACAAAATAGGGTACCAAGCAAGTGGATTTCAACTAAACACATTATTTTTAAATCAAATTACATCTCTCTACTATTATCTAGAATTTACTTCTCATTTGAATAAAAATAAAACATTAAACACTATTTTTTCTTTCACTCCATGCATACGCAAGATTACCATTATTTATTGCAACTTAGTTTTCAAAATAAGACAAAACAACTATATGAAACAAAAGTTATAAGAGTTAGTTTATAAAAATAAGTATCTTTTCATTCATTTGGGGTTCCACCACATGATACTCTTCTAATCCAACCCCCTATCACTACTCCAGAGACTCATACCAAAACATAAACTTTACAACATTTTTAAAGGAAAACTTATAATTACCTTCTTGGGATAATTATATCTATAGGTAACTAAAAAAACATAGTAATTACATTATGAATTGTTTTTCATGCCACCTTATGGATTAGTTTTACATGACACACATTTGTAGACCCATTTAGGATCAAACCACAACATTTTATTCTCAATTCCATCACGAAACTCCACC
Organism: Torreya grandis; assembly: GCA_037957365.1. Classification (NCBI taxonomy): domain Eukaryota; kingdom Viridiplantae; phylum Streptophyta; class Pinopsida; order Cupressales; family Taxaceae; genus Torreya; species Torreya grandis. Next base: position 4,364,113 of record JARHVA010000110.1, read on the forward strand.
TAAGACTAAGAACAAAATTCAAATTTCCTAAATGTTGTTTTGGTAAGAAATCACAACATAGACTAAAATTTTAATTTAAATACTACTTAATGACCCTAAACACTACAAACACATTCTATTTTACTTATACTAACTAAACATACTAAAAAATGGAGACCACTTAAGATGCCCCTATATCATATTACCAAGGGGCAAAGAAAAAATTTCCCTAAAAGTTATCAACATTCTTGCATTAACGTGCTTCACATGCTAAATTCTGATTTATATTGCTTGGCCTCTTGGATCCCAAGGCCTACTTTAGTATTTTATAAAGTTTATCTTTTGTTACCAACTCAACTTGTATGTGTGCATGCTCTTGTGAGACACACTTGTATCTTATCTTACTTATTGCTTGATTCCTCCATGTTATACTTACAAGATACAACTTATTAAAGTAAACATGTTATTTTTCATGCCTTTAAGTCATTCTCCAACTCTCCTCTTTGGTTGATTATTATTCTTACTTCTAATCACTTTCATGTGCTCTATATGTTTCACTCTTCTTCTTTGCATCATTCACCAATGCATATTATCCTTCTCTTTACATGGTTTATCCCTCATATACAACTTGTACTTAAACCTAAATAGCTAAAACTTCATCATATGGAGTGTCTCTTTATACTTGAATTATTCTTTCCTTTATTAATATCCTTATCTTTGACATCACTAATGCATTCCACAAGTCTATGTTTTCCTTTGTAACCTCCTTAACCATTTATCTATACATTTGATGAAGATAAAAGCCATATTGTTGCTTCAAGGATTCATAAAAACTAGAATAATCCACATACCTTTCCTTATGCTATTGTCTCATTGTTCCTTTGTCTTCATTTTCATCCACTTCGTGATTCAAGTCAACTTGTTTTATGGATGGTTGACCTACTTTTCTTCCTCCATCATGAAGACTCTATCTTGAGCCTCTTCTTCATACACTCACACATCAAATATTTATTAAAATCCTTTAACTTTACCTTTAATATTCCTTCAACTAGGCTCTATTTTTACTTCTTGATCTTTCAATACATCACTAGTTAACTTATTGTTGCTTTCATACTTTGCAACTTTTCTTGGCTTGTTTATACCTTGTTAATGCATGCACACAAAAAAATAGTTCTCATAGTAAGGTTATGAGTTTAAATTTATCATTTAAATTTTTTATCTAAATCTATATTTGTTTATTTCATGCTTAATATTTCTTATTTATTTCTAACTCAATCCACAAGCTCTATCTTTACAACTATCTATCATATAGTCTACTCTATTTTTGACATGATAGATTTAATAGTATTTTTAACTCTTCTATACCCATGATTAGCACACAATCACCTTATTCATACTTTTCCCATATATATACATATTTAAAACTCATAAATATCAAATACCACCTTATTATCTAACAAATATCAAAATTTGGCCTTTTTTCACCAGTAGATTCTCCTGTTACACGCATTCTTGTATAAAAACCCTAGATAGGGTTATGACTAGGTCTACAAGACCTAAGAAGGTGGATTTTTATTTTTATAAAATCTCTAATGTATTAAAAATAAATATTATGGTTTTTAAATCTTTTTACCATGTTATAATACCTCTTCCAACTATTGAACTCTCACTTTGAGACTTTTATTCATCTTTTCTACACCACTATGTATTGGACTATGTGTTCAACTAGTCTGTGTAAGTCTACAAGTAGAAAAAAGAGATTCTAGGGTTATTGGAGATTTGCATACCTATGTGAAAAATTATTTTATCTTAAACTATATTCTCATACTTCCTCTAAATGTTCATGGTCTCTTTGAAAACCCTATTCCATCATGTTTTCTTTATACATAGTTAGACTATAAGTGGGTACTAAACAATTCCCAAGTCTGTATTGGTGGTTTCACTTATACATGCAAAAACCATGTAATGTAATAATATTAAAAATAAATATCAAAAATAACTTTTGAAGACATAAATTTTTGTTATTAACTTGATTCACTTGTGATCCTTATCCTAGAAGGCATGCTTAGAGTTTGTTCATACTCCATACAAGCTACACAGAGCATTTTTATGAATTAACCTTCACTCAAAAGTTTAGAAAACAAATAAAAACCGTCTAAATTTTTAGACACATATGTTCAATCTTATAACTTAGTCATATTAATGGAACTTGTTAGTTTTAAAACTTCCTCTATCATATTATTTACAAAGTCATCTCTTTATATTTGCATCAGGAAGGGACTCCATGTTTGAATTACTTCACAACTATTGAAGCATTACAAAAATATCAAAATCCACTTAAAATAATCATATATATATATATATATATATATATATATAAAATTAAACTTGATTTAATTCTTCTTTTTATTACATTTGATTGTTTCACTATCAATTTTCATGACCTTACACAGAATGTCAATATTACAAGTTATGCAAGCTTGTGTTAAACTATTCATCTATGCATGTGAAAACCATTCCATATAACATAATAACATAAAAAAAATTATTGAATCCAACTTACCAACATATTCAAAGCACTCAAAACTTATCTTTATTAACATTCTCCTCTTATGATCTATTTGCACATCTGATGTATTGGCATACACAAACTTTACAACAGTCTGCCAACAAAATCCACTTATTATAATGAACTTTTTATATACATCCTTGGGTTTTTATTTTAGTTACAAATTCCACTCCAAAACCTCCATTCTCTCATACATTTAATTATTCATACACCAACACTACTATCTAATCCAAAATAGACTATAACTAACTTTTAACTTCTCTTTGCACATTTGAGAAGTACAAAACTATCTAAATCCTAACATAAAAACCTAGGTGACTCATCATGTGAGTAATTTATGAAATTTGGTGTTACTAACAACTTGAACCACAAGACCACCCTATAGTTACCTCCTACTAACATGACCATTTGCTCAAACTTTCATATTTAAAGATTTGGCAAGAAAATGCTAATATAATCCAAATTCAAATTTGATATACTCTTAAAAACTGTAAAAGACCCATAAAAACCTAATATGACCCAAAATGACTCAAAAAATACTCAAAATAATAAATAGACTAATATTTACAATGTGGTAGGTGATGCTCCTACATCATACTACTGAGGAGCAAGAAAAACTTTCCCATAAAAGTTATAAGTGATCTAGAAATCATGTTCTTTACAAAATCCTTATTTCAATTTTATGTCCACTAGGATCCCAAGGCCTATTTGAAACATATAATATATTTTTATGCTTGTCTCCTCTTTTGTTTCTCTATGTTTTTCTCTTCCTCTTGATTTTCCTCTTGCTTTGCATCTTCCCAATTAGTGGTAATTGTTGCTCCTTTTCTTTCCTCCCATAACCTACACATGGAATAAAAATGTCAATAAAATCCACTCATTATTTTCTAAATTTTAGTTACCCTTGTTATTTTTCTATCATCCCTTCTTCTTTTTGGATCAATATTGCATCCAATACTATCAATTGTCATGGTGAGCATTCTGATACAAGGTAATAGTTTTCATATTATGTTTGATGAGTATTAAGATTTGAAAATTGATCAATATGTACTGTATGAGAGTAAATTGAGGATAATTAATGTGTTTATGGAAGGATAATAAGGTAAAACAACATATAATGAGGTGTTTAACACATGTGAAGGTGCAATAGTAGAGAAAGAAGAAGAAGTACATGTTGAAGTGTTTGAAAGAACAGAGATACAATAGGTGAAGGTGTTTTGTTTATCACTAATAGAATATGAATGTGATGATAATAAGTTTAAAATATAATAATAAGAGATATGTCATCCTATCATATAGGAGTCAAAGGATTTGAATCTCATAAGATACCAACAAATCATCATGGCAACTGAGTTTGCATTGCAAACAATCTTGAGCAAAGAGGAAGAAGTGATGGTCACTAAAAGACAAGGATGACTTCAAGAGAGTAAACAAAGATTGGTTTTAATTTTAATGTTTGATTAATTTGTATTTCATTGGAAGAAAGAGAATGAGCAATATTTGTCACTGATTGGGAAGATGCAAAGCAAGAGGAATAACAAGTGAAAGAACAACAAAGGAGGAGACATCATGAGCAAGCATCACAAAGGCCTATATGTTTTTAATAGGCCTTGGTATGTAGGTGTATGTGTAAATGGATAAGGATACTACAAAGGATATCAAAGTCAACATAAATTTTAACTTTCATGAAAACATTTTTAACTCCTCAGTAATATGATGCAGGAACATCACTACCACATTATGTATATAAGTCAAATATCATGTTTTAGATTTTGTTTTAGGTTGTTTAGATAATGTTAGGTCTCTATGATTAAATATTAGGTTTTATATCTTTATCAAATTTGAATTAGGCACCTTCATGCATTTTCTTGTTTAAAAGGCCAATTCAAATATTTGAAAATTTTGTATCATTTTTCAATTTTTTTGATGTGGTGAAAGGTCAAGATAATATGACCTTGTGTCTTAGGAGTCCTCAAGAGTTTTTTAGGTTTTTTTTTACTTTATAAGTTGTTAAAGTAGTTTAAAGACTCTCTTTTCAATGTATAAGAGAGAATGAATAGGTAGTTACATCAGTTTTTGACAATAAAAAGTAGTAGTTGTTTTTGTGGGAGAATCATCTAATGAGGAAAGAATGGGGTTTTTTTATTCCAATGAGACATTTTAAAGAGCCCAAAATAAGAAGAGAATGATAAGTTATTGATTTTTATAACTAACTAAGTTACAAATCTTGTATTATGCATTTGTAATGAATTGTCTATTTATCTCTCAAGATTGTATTCACATAGATTATAAGCCAAGTCAGAAAGATTGATATGATTATTTATGAATAATGGTTAATCAATTTATTAGAGTTATCAAAGTTATTATTACTAGTTAAATTTAATGGTAACACGCTTCTTACAAAGTAGTAATGTATATTCACAATCAAACTAATGTTTTTGAAACATCAAAGAAGGATAGAATAATGACAAGTCACAATAATGATAGGTCCCTCAAGTTTATGAAGAATATGGTAAGTTAATTTACCTTTATTTTTTAAATTCCTTATCATATATTAATTTATTTTCATATATTTGTGAGAATAAACCTAAAGATAGATCTAAACTCTGTTTTGTTCACAACATGTGTTTAAATATTAAGAAGAGACATACATTTTGCAAAATAGGATCATACATAGGATGAATGAACATTCTAACATGCATATTGGTGAGTGTTTCTAAAATAATCTAAAGGATATTTTTTAATTAAATTTCCTTAAACACATAAGTTTTCATTATAAATAATATACTAGGATTGTGTTGATAAAAACCTTCACACAGTCAAGTTGTGTGTAAAGAGACCTAAGAAAACAATAGTGGATTGAGAAGATTTTTTTGTCAATAGGGGGTGTATATTATTTTAAAAATGTGTGATAAGACTTCACCAAATTTTGGAAACCTTAAATAATCCTATAAATCATTTCTATCTCCTAAAATGCGTGTAAATATTAGTTGAACTTATACAATCAACATAGAGTTCATTTCAAAATTGTGAGAATAACAAACTACAGGAATATTTAAGTGAAATAAATTATTTTTAAAGGTGAATAGAGGATATATAAACCCTAAAAACTCTTCATAGTCTTATGAAATTATTTAAAATATTCAAATGAGAATTTTATACCCACTCAAGTTACAGGGTCTGAAGACAACCCTGTGCTAGGGTTTCTTTAGAAAAATGAGGATTGTGAGTGATTACACTTGAAAAATCCTATGATAATTTTTAGATAGAAGGGGGATTAGGTTTTAAAATATATTTTCTAGGTTTTCAAACTATTTCATACGTACTAGTACTTACACAATAGACTGTGTTGAAATAGGGCCTTAAAGACCTAAAAGGGCTAAAGAGAGGACTAAAAGGGTTTGGAAAAGTAATCAAGTAATTGAACCAAGACTTGAGACTTTGTGAAAATTAGGAATTAGATATAATGTCTCTAAAATTAGGTTTGGTTTTTTGATTGGCATCCGTACATGGCCATACCTTGAAGAAAAGGCCAAAAAAAGGCTCATAAATAACCCTATCATAGTAAGAAAACTGGAGAATGAGAGGGAGATTGTCTTGAAAAGTTGGTAAGAAAAAAAATAAAACCAATGTAATTTTAATAAGGTTAAAACAAAAATTAATAAATCCATGAACCCTTTAATGAGTCACCACACCTTTGAAGCAAGTAAGACCCATAAGAACAATGAAGGATAAACGAGGGGTTAATAGAAGCTATTGAGAGGATTTGAGAATATGATAGGTAATTGACATAGAGATTGAGTAGAGTAGAAATTAAATATAGATATAGGGTATTGAAATAAATATTAAGAACCAAGAATCAAGCAAGACAAGACGAAGCAGAGTTCAAGAGCCAAAGCAAGTCAAGAAAGGCCCAGAGCAAGTTGACATTGTAGAGGTAAGAATTGGTATGTGAGAGAGAGGTTATTATTTTAGTTCATGAAGGGAAATTTATTGGTAGACTCTACATCATTTTGGTATCTGTAAAGATCATCACATTTACAAGGCTCTACTATACGTGACTGTATAGAGGGAAATATATAAAAAGTTGCTACATTAACAATAGAAAAAAGGCCATGGTTACTTTAGAGAGTTTAGAAATAGATTAGGGATTGAGACCAAGTTAAATACAATGAAATATATGAAATGTATGAAATATAGTCTAATAAACCTATAAAGACTTAGAGGTGAGTTAAGGAAGCACTGAGAGAAGGAATTGATAGTTGGGAGCAACAAGAAGTATAAAGGAGTAAATCACAAAGAGAAAGAAATAAGAGAGTGAGGTGAACGAAACGGAAGGTGAAAGTGAGTGGGGTGATATGTGTTAATTTATGATAGATATAAATAGGGCCTATAGGCATGAAGTATGAAAAAAAAATGTTTTGACAATGAGTATAGAGAGAAAAATGGCATAGAAAGAGAATTAACAAAGAAGAAAAAATGAGAATTAAGCATGAAAGTATTATACTATAGGTGTGACAGCTTGGTATGTAGAGTATGTGGATGATGATTTTCATCATTTGGTATCAGAGCACAATAAATATTCTTCAATAAGAGGACAAGTACAACCATCAAGTTAAAGGTACATGTGTTGTTTTGTATTCATTTGAGTTTTTGATATGTTGATGAAATAATATTGAGTTATATGTGAGAGATAAGGTTGGTAGTATCCTTGAATCCAATTGAAGGCTTCAATGATTGATATCTATTGAGAGTATAATAATAGAGAGAGATCATAGGTGAGATTTATAAGAGAGAAGAGAGTCCTAGTGAAAGGACAAGAATAGAGACCTAATTGAGGTCGAGAGAGAGAAGACAAACCAAGTGAATGCTCATGATGTGGAAAGTGAGATAAGGCTTGTCAAAGAGAGGTATAGGTCTATATGAGACCAAAGAGATATTAGACATATTAAAGGAAAAGAGGAAAGAGAGAGAAAATAAAAAATAGGGCAAAGAGGATGAGAGATACTATAAAGAGAAGAAGAGGATAGAGATGGAGAAGGAGATGCAAGATATGAGGCAATAAATGGATAAATTATTGGTAATGCTAGAATAAGTGAGATAAATAGAGAGCCCATACTATGTATGGAAAATGAGAATGAAGTCACTCAAGTGGACAATCAAACTACTGATCAAGATAAGAATGATGCAAGCCATGAGAAAGGAAAGCGAACAAAAGAGATTGCTTTGTGATAAACTCAAGAAAGAGATGCAAAAGCTTTATTTAAGTGGGCAACATAAATAACAAATGGGTGAACATCACCTTGAAGGTAATGTGATGCATTTGAGTGAGAATAAAGAAGGTATTGGTAGCTAGCTAGGTGAAGAGAATGATAAAAAAGGAGTTTAGCTTGAAGGCCTCAATGAAGGCATAGAAATAGAGGTGTAAATCAATGAAGGATATGAGAAATATGATTTTTAGTTTACATATGTTAGTGATGAGTAGATATAGAGGGAGATAGAAACACTTCAACAAGAATTTCATGATGAAAAGGTGAAAAATGAAGAGGAAATGTAGGTTGTATTAGTTAAGGAGTTTTTGAAGAAGACAAAGAATAAGAGGAAGCATGGATGATAGTAGTGTATCAAATTAAAGCAAGTAGGTAAGAATTTGTCTATGGTTTTATTGAAAACATGGTGGAGATAAAAAGTGTAGGTGGAGCATCAGTATATTAGGGAATCTAAAACCCACATGATAGAGGCAAAAAGCAAAGGATGAATGCACATGAAGTGCAAGTTGATACAAGCAAGAGGTGGAAGAAAGAAGGTAGACTTGTCTATGATAGAGGTAGGGATGAACATAAGAAGGAAAATTTGAATCAAGGAGAAATATATAAAGAAAAAGATGATCCAAGGACTAAATTGGAAGATAATGAAGAAGGAGCATGAAATAGTCGATTAGAGTTTATTTCTCCCTTCCTTAGGAGTATGATGTAGGGGCATCAAGTAAAGTGTGTAAATATGATCATGAGTAAGTGTCTTATGTTTCATAGTGCCATTTAGAAGTTAATGGGGTCTTTAGTAGGGTCTAAAATGTCCTTAGGTGGCCCTTTGGCATTTTCTCACCAAATTGGGCATTTAAACATTTGAATTATGTAAATGTGTTTAAAGCATTTTAAGGTGTGTCAAGTTGGAAAATGCATATAGGAGTATTTAAATGAATATTAAGAGGGTTTAGGTGTATTATAAATATGTTTTCATGTACAAATATTTAATAAGGTGTCAAAACCAAGAAAAGTAAATGTAAAGTTCTTTGAAGGTAGTTGCCAATAAATTAGTTATTTAGATAGTTTCTTGGTGTAACAAGTTTTGGATTTGATATATAAATAATCTCATAAGGAGAGAGATAAATAGGAGTTAGGAAGTTAGAAAAGTTAGTTTTGAGTTTTGTAAGATAGGGGTATGAAGGAGGCAGAGTGAATGTATAAAAAATCCCCTATATCTTATCTAAGAGATAGACTTTTTAATGTACGTATTCATATAATCAATGAAGTTTCCTTATTTGAAATGATTCTTATATTCTATGTTTGAATATTTATTTGTGACCATAAGTTGATGTATATAATGTTATAAGTTTGTTGGAACAAGATTCTAGATTGTATGTTATAAGCAATAATACCTTACAGGTTTGACACAAGAAGCATTTGCAAATGTGTGAGTGGATGGTGGATAAACTAGCATGTTTTGAATATAATTTACCTCTTTAATTGGTGTTAAATCTTGTTATATGAATGTCATTGATATTTTGGAAATCCTATAATATTTTGACATAATATTGTTATTTGAAATAGGAGGACATAGTAATCTATAGGTTTGGAACTATAAATCTGAGCATGTTCATCCAAGCATATGGACAAACGAAGAAAGGACTATATTAAGAATGAGAAAAATCATTGAATGATGACTCCCTACCTTATAACATTGTAATTAGACACTCATATATCTTTAGTTTGGTTTCAACAATGAATGAAGGGCTTTAATAACAAAATTGTATACCTTGTTTATATGGGATACTTCAAGAAACCATTTTGAATGTTAGACATCAAATGAACTTGGAGTTGTAGTGGTGTTAAAATAGTGTATAATAAAATTAAAGAGGATTAAAAACCATTGAATAAATCATAAAGGCTTCAGAAAAGTCTTTTTTTTGTTCATTCAAACCCTATATTCCTTTATACAAGCAAACTGTGGGTATAAAGACAAAGTTATATAGATTAGAATGTTGGAATAAGTCATTCAATACATGACACAAGATTAAGGTGTGTTTGTGTTCTAAAAACTTGATATAAATATTTTAAAGGATTGGAAAGAAAAAATATTCATTTTTAATTCAAGATAAACCTTCTCAAGTTTACATAGTAAAGGAAAATACCGATAGAGATATGATAAACTAAGCATTAAGCAAATTTAGCTATTGTTAAAGCCTATAAATAAGTTGAGAGAGGTGTTCTGCTATGTGATATACATTGATAAGGTATTTAGGAGGTTTTAAATTCACCACAAGATCTTTAAAACCCAAAATAAGTCTCTCAGGTATGTAGAAACCCTAGGCTAGGTTAGAACACAAAAATGATGATATCTAGTGATTTAACCAGTCAAATGTGATGAAATTTGGTATTTTGTTGGAATTTTCCATGATAAATAAGATTTAAAAGGTTTTAGTCTAGTGAGGCATAGTACAGACCATATAATGAGGAGTGTGTTGTTGATAGGGTTGAAAAGGCCTAATGGGGCTAATTAGAAGAAGAAAAGGCTAGTAAGTGTTGATATATAAAGAGTTAGTGCCTAAAAGTTTGTGGAGAGGTGAAAGACACTAGATGGAGTCTGAATCTATACTTTGACTCTCAATATTCAAGTGTCTAAGTTTGTATAATGAAAATTAGTTAGGAAAAAGGCTACAAGGTAAATGACAAGAAGGTGAATTAGAGTAAACCTCATGTTAGAGATTGTATATAGTAGAATATGAGAAGGTGAAGCTCTACATCATGTATCAAACCCTAGAGATACATTGAGAACTAGAAGAAGAATATTTTCATGAAATAAGGGTACAATTTACTTTGTTTTCATTTTGTGGATTTGATCAATTCAATGAAAGTATGTTGAGTATTGTTTGAAGAGACTACTCAAATAAGATTGCAGGTGATTTCAAGTATTTAGTTAGGTAAATTAAAAGCCAAGAGAGGCTTGAGGAGAGAGAAAGATCTAAAGAAGCTCATTGATCCAAGGAGAGAGCTTAGATGAGAGATGGATCAAGGTGTAAAATACTTACTTAGGATGGAACAAGGTGTAAAAGACTTACTTAAAGAGGAATGACATGAAATAGACTTGCTTGGAAGAGTACAAATGCCCAATATGAAGAACTAGCTAAGAGAAGAAGAGAGAGGTGAGATAATTTTAGATGAGTAGGTATAAATATTGTTTTCAAGTTTGTCAAATCATTTATCATGCATAAAAAAGGAGAGTTTAGATTACTTTATTGAGAAAATGAGCACGTTGAGAGCATTGGCCATGGAGATAGAAGTTATTGATTAGTTACAATAGCAAAAAGAGGATAAAGAGGTTGTACATGTTGAGAGGCTTTAATAAGAGTATAAGACACAAACAACAATATTCCCATAAACAAAAAAACCAAACATAAGCAAGCATGAGCAAGAGAGGTATTACCAAGAAGATAAGTAGAAGATTATTTTCATTAACTTTTGTATTACATGTGTAGGTTGATTTTAGGAGAATAAGGAGGTGTTGCAGATCAGCCAGTTGAAGATCAAAATGTAAGAGAATGAGCTCAAAGGTGGAACCAAGAAAAATAATAATCAAGGATGAGCCAACATAGGCAAGCACCACAAAAGTCTATATTTCACATATAGACCTTGGGATCCAAGACGAGATTATACTATACAAAAGGTGTTGTAAATAATATCAAAGCCAAGATAGTTATAACTTTTAGGGAAAGTTTTATTTCACTTCTTGGTAGTATGATGAATGAGCATCACTACCCCTTGTATATATTAGTCTAGTTTCATGTCTAGGAGTCAATCTAGTCATTAGGGGTCTCAAGAATAATTAGTATTGTTAGAGAGTTTAGGTAGTTAAGAACTTTCCTCAATATACTTGAGTAAATTTGAAATGTGAAATAAATAATGGTTTTTAGAGTGAAGCGAGCTAGGTCATTCAAGATAGGAGAAGAGAATTAGAGAGTGGATTTAGAGATGAAATGTTGATCAAACCCCAAGGTAAATAAGAAATATTTCTTGATTTTGTAATTCATTTGTGAACCTTGTTTTATCCCATTATTCTATGTTTTGGAAATTGGATTCAAATCCATGTATGTGATTTTGGGATATATGTGGTTAATGTCAAATTGTTATATCTAATTCATTAATAATAAATGCATTCTATGGTTGAGAGGGAGAATACAAAGTACTTTATTTTGTAATATATGATTATATATGCATGCCTTATCTGATATGTGATTGAATAGTAAAAGAGGCAATCATTTCAAAGAGAAATGACCACATATGTATTGAGTTGTCATAATAAACTTGAAGGAGAGTCTTTATACCTAATAATCAATGAAGGAATATTTTCAAGAATAAAGAGAAGGTATTAAACTTAATTTTTTTTGGCATACTTCCATACTAACTGTGTCAAATTTTGTAATGAAGAATGATTTTATTGGTATATGTTTAAGATGTGTGGGTAATTTTTAAGAGGGTATTAAAAGTTTATTATATCTATAAAAGTGTATTCATTACTATTTTGGTAAGAATATATTGAAGAATGTCTGACATAAATCCTGCATGTTTTCATATTTAATGACTGTGATGAGTTTTTCCATGAATAATGATATGAACAAATTGTGATTTTGAAAAGGAGTGTACATGAGTGAATATTTAATATTATTAGATTGTAATATGTATTTTGAGATTTTTTTTCATTTTATTTCACAAACAAGATTGTATACTCCTATTGTGACGGTATATGCCTCGACAGTCAATCCACAAAATGTTGCTAACATGTATAAATGATACATTAAGATGTATTAATGAGTTCAAAGGGAATTTGAAGGTGTCTTATTTTTAATCATCTAGGAATGGAGTTTATAAACCTATATCAAAATCAAAAAAATTAGAACTTAAGTCACAATACTGCACATACAAAGATTCTAAAAATAATGTGGTAAATAAACATAACAGAGATGACATGGGAGTTTTTAAGGTTGACAAAGGGCGTAATAGGTAAAGATAGAGTTTAATATACTTTAAAATTTATTTGAAACCCATGGAAGGCCTAAAAATCTATATTGACCCTTCTTGGGCCTGCATGCTATAATTGAGTTACATAGTGTCAATAAGAACCTAATTTTTTTATGTAAAAACAATGCATTGAATGAATACAAGTGTCATTGGAAAGAATAAAAGTTAAGGAATATGACATGGTGTTTGACATACCTTAGTGAGGTATATGAATGTATTTTTAATAATTTAAGTTGACAATATATGAGAAATTATGGAATTACATGACTGTGTGTTCAAAAGCCTAACAGTGACTTAAATAGGCCTAGGTAGATTATACGAAGTGGATAGAAAGAAGGATCAAATGGTTGAATGAAGACATGAAATTTTGTAGACGTCTCATAGAGATAAAGGAGGGTCAAAATTTGTTTAGTTTTCCAAATTACATTTTTACCTATTCCTACAACGTGATTTTGTTCAAAATAGGCTAGTAAGACTATTTCATGTACAAGGAATTTGTGATTTATAGTTCGTAAGGCAAAACAGGTTCAATGTCAAATAATGAGAGAAAGATTATGTAACTTGAATAAGATAAGATTATATTATTATAACCTTTACATCAATATTCCATGGGCTCAACATCTTGTAAACATTTTTTCCATATGTTTGTAGTGAGCTTCTTGTCTTTTTGAAAAAGATAGTAAAATCATCAAGGTGGACCACTGTGATTTTATTCTTTACATAATGAAAAATAAGATGTGTTCCCTTTGAAAAAAAATTCCTACATTTATGAGACCAAAATTCATCCTCATGTATGAAAACATACCCCATGGGGTTGTGAATGTAGTTTTTTGTCAGTCTTCTCTTGTAACTTTGGCTTAGTTATAACCTAAAAACCATTGAGCATTGAAAACATTTCTAAACCTATAACAAATTATAGTATTTTCACCATGATAGGTAGAGTATAATTTTATTTCTATGAATATTTTTTAAAATTAAAAAAATAAACACAAGTCCTTATCTCACCATTTTGATTACAAATAGTCATAATGTTAGTAACCTAGTGGGAATGATGAATGGGAAAAAAGATTCTCACATTCATCATATTATGAACTTAATCAAAATTGGTTCTGGTTATTTTAGGGTTAGACACCTAGCTTAAGGGTAATAGTGTGTTTCATTTCCATGGCTCTATAATATTTCAAATTTTTAAAAATATAGGCAAGGATATCTATGTAATTTCCAAGTAGGGATACAAGTTTCTTACATTCTTCTGAAGAGCAACATTTTCTAATATTGACCATCCTAGGTTTTTATTCAAAACTAATATTTATATTTTTTAAATTAATTGAATTTGGAGAATCCTTTTTTAATTTCTTATTGAAAAACCTATCATGTTTATTAAAAAAAAAATCTTTAAGTGAAACTGGACCTTTGGAGATCTAGTTGCCTTTTGGCTGATTCACACCATATTTAATATTATCATTATATATTACTTCCTCATATGTTTGGGAGGTAGAATATTTGTATTATAAATCACTAACTTTAAATTACAGGTTTTATCTGAATTTTCAAGGAAGATGATTATTTGTTAATCATCATTAAAAACTTGTCAATTTTTAGAGTTGTCAGGAACACTAGAAGGAAAACCATCTCAATGGTTTATTTATATTTATCAAACTTGGGATGAGGAATAATCAAGGTAGTGGATATTTCCAATGCATTATCTTCTTTTTTTCAATATCTTAATAATTCAACATAAGAAAAATACTCTAAATTCTCAGTGTCATCCCAAACAATGTTTCTATAATGCATCAAATGGTCATTTTTCACTTGAAACCAACTCTTGATTTTTTGATGACCAACTCAGCGTCAAATTATAATTTTAGATTATTTATTCTCATTTCCTCTGAAACTTGGAGGCCTAGAAGTAATGCTTCTTATTCTTCAATATTACTTTTATTTGAAAATTTTAATTTGTAGGAAAATGAAAATATCTTTTCAATTAGAGTTATAATCTCCACACAGATGCTAAAGTTACATTGATTTTTAGAGTCTAAACATCATTTGGAATACCTTTTATTATCTCAAGAATATTCAATTCATCTTCAAAAAAATCATGTAATTCCACATACCTGCATATTCATACACAATATCATCTTGAGGGTCATCTAATTTTTGCACTATGGACCTTGTTTAAAGCTCAAGTTCCAACCCATGTTTCACTCCTTTCACCAGGATCATAGCATAAGATAAGTCCATCTAAATTTCACCTCCTATTTATCTGTATAAAATTCTTCTCATAAGTTTCAAGAATGTTTACAACTATAATGGTAATTTTTACTCTATTTTGTGGGAAAGTGTTGAAGGCTACTTTCTTTGATTTATCCATCAAGGTTACTTATTCAGTGTTAGTTGTTGACAAGAATACTTAATATTACATAAAAAATAATAAAAGGTGTAAATGGATGCATGACAAAATCTTAATATTTATATTCTTAAGGTAGATCAATTTATGCATTTAAAATTTGAATCATCTCATTTTAACACACACATCAAACACTTAAATATACACATCCAAGTAGGGGAATTAATTAGACACTAATTTTGGTAAAAGTTTTATTATTATAATGTTTTTAATATCAATTTTTGCATGTGGGTCATCACCTTGATTAGGGGATTATTAGTACTTATTTGTGCATGTTATCCTCTCTTCTTCCTCTTTGTACTTCATCTATTGGTGTTTGTTTCTTATTCTTAGGAAAAATTGTAGCTAAGTAAATTTCTTCCTTTGTTTTTTGGGGACATTATGCCCATTGTCACATCTTATCAATGTTTGGATCTATTTTTTAGTATTTTTCATTTTTCTTTGTCATATTTTACATGTCAATTAGTCTTTCATTCAAACCATGTGAAGCCTATATATACAAATCACCTATGAACATTTTAATAAGAAAAAAGAGATGAGGACATTGAGGTTCCATGGAATATTCGAATGCTTAGCATTCTATTTCAAGTCTCAACATACCTAAAAATAATTTATCTCTACTCAAAATGAATTGCATCATATCATCTATTGCATCTTATAATAAAATAAGGCTTAGGTGAATGTCTAAGTAGTTACATCCCCACATAGAAAGAGAAACAAAATTTCTTCTCTCAATCCTCTAGTTATAGTCACATGAAATATAAGGGGTCTGAGTCTAGTACATGATATATGTGGCACAACCCTATATTTATGGATACATGAATCGACTACTTCTCCCCTCCATTTTGCATATTGTTTCCTTGTGAAAGATAGCTTTAAAAAATTTAAAATGAAATTCAAACATTTATTCATGAAAAATAAAATAAGCAAAAGTACATGAAGGTTCATCATTAGATAGCAAACCATCCCAAAAAAATAGACTCAAAACCTATGAAGATGAACTCTACAGTCCCCAAAAATACTCACTACATGATTCTAGCTAGAGGTGATTTTGACCAGGTCAAAATATTCAATCCCTATTCCATGCATCAATTTAGACCAAGAGGCTCAGATTTCACATATAGGTTTTAGATAACCATTGTAGTCAATATACAATTTAATAATTCCACAATTCAACAAGGTGTGGCTATTTCTTTTTACATTCTCTTTTTCCATGTCAATTTTTAATTCATAGTTTCCTTGTGCTAGTTTATATATTTAGCCACTAGAGTTAACCCTGAATTTTGTTTTTATCGATATATCATAGATTTAGATTAATGCACCCTTGTTTTTCCTTATTTATGTCTCAAATAAATTTATGTTAAAAATTTATATTTTGAAATCATCCCAAGTGATCTTCTCTTAAATATGAATTTTTATATGTTCATTATCTTTTTGGTGTGAGACGATCAAAATCTTAGTTTTTATAGAGTTTACTTGCATCCCAATCTCTTTTTAAAATAGTTATAAGGATTTAAAATGATCTCTTACTTTTAGTTTTTGTTATGGTCAAAATACGATCATCTGCATATAGAAAGAGTATTTTCACATAACTGACTGTGTGGACTTCACCACCCCCTAGTTTGTCTATCCAATCTTCCAATTTGTCAATATAAAGACCAAATAAAGTTGGTGACAATGGACACCCCTGTTTGACCCATATGTCACTATCTAAAATTTCTAACAATCATTCATATGTTCTAATTTTGTCTCTAACCTACTAATATAGTTCATGAATTATTGCCTTGTATTTTTTTAAAACTCCAAGTTCCTCCATCTTGCCCCAAAATGTGTCTCTAAGAGCTGTGTCAAATGTTTTTTTTTGAAATCAATGAATCAACACAAATATTCTTCTACTTTGTTTTCCATACCTTTTCACTTAAATGTATGAAGGTGATGTAATGATCTATTATTGACAACTTTTTTTTGAAGTTCACATGGCCTTTTTCTCTATTTCCTAGATTTTCAGCCCAATCATTGATTTTACACTCAACCATACTTCCCAACCATTTTTACATGAGGGGATTGATCATGATAGTTATTTAGTTTTATGGGTAGTCAACATCTTCATGTTAGAATAATCTAGTGTTCCAGTCTAAGGAGAAACCTTCTTGAGAATTTTTTTGATATTTCTTATGTGAGGTGCCAAAATATCAATAGCCCATTTTTAATATCAATCTTGCAACACATATATGTCTTGCACCTTACTACTTTCTAGCCCAATAAATCCTTTTTAACCTCTCTTGTAGTTAACAATTTTCTATGTGTGTGTTGATTTTTTATTTTTTTATGAAGGGGCTTATCTTCTTTATGTTTAGATAGTTATCTACATATTATATCCATTACAATGGTGTGATATTATTCTTTATATTATTTATATTCTTTATATGTTTATGTAACTATCTCAAAAAATGCTTGGGATTATATTTCCCAAGCCATATCAACACTTCCTACCTTATTTTCATGTACTTATCCTTTTTTACACCAATTGCATGTATATATTTTTTATTTTCTTTCTTCCCTAGTTATTTATCTTTTTTTTACTACCTTACATTCATTGTTAACCTAAACATTCATTGGAATATTGTCTTTTATCTCCTTCCTAGATTTAGATATTTTACACGTGTATAGTGTTTCTTGTATTATGTCCATTAAATTTAAACTATTGACGTGTTTCTCATGTAACTTGTATTTTCTATTTTCTACCCCTTATAGGATAACTTTAAATGTTGTTATGAAAATTACTTGAATTTCTTGTATCATGCTTATGTTTCCTTTCCCTTGTTTTCCATTTTAGTTGTCTTGGTTGTTTTGGTTTCATTTTAATTTTTGTTTAGACAATGTCATGATAATTTTTTATTATATTGGGTTGTGATAAAATTTCATATCAATTATAAATTCACAAAGTTATATCTCTATAATCCCCTGACTTAAATCTAGTAATAAAATGAAAAAAATTGCCACACTTTTCTAATTGCAGGTGTAGACTCCTAAATTTGGTATTAGACACTTTGGCCATACCAACTTTGGCACAATTTGAGATACTTGGACATTGCACATACATTTGAATCTTGTTCACACTTTCCCTCTATGTGTTTACCGACATGTTATTTTTTCCATCCCTATTTTCTAGATATAATTATTCAATATCAACCTAGTCTCTGCAAGAACCTTCTAGAATCCTAAAGGGACCATATGCACATATTAGATCATTAATTCTCATTTCCAAGGTAGTACTCACAAAAAATATATAAATATAGTTACAAAATGTATTTAAATATTTTAGTAGTGTCTAAGAACACTCAAATACTATTTTTCAAATTGGGAAGTCTCCATCAAGTCAGCCTAAACATGTTTCATAGGTTAGTCATAATGAGAAATATCAGAGAGTTAGTTATAAATACAAACCAATGCTAAGGTTATTATCACTTATTAAGAAATAAATTATCACTCTCTTGAGATATAATCACAAATCCATACATATTTTAAAACCCCTAAATGAGAAATTCTAGAGCCAAGTAAGAACACACACATAGGTAAAAGTTTCATGGTGCTAAGTGTTAAAATATAAACATTGCATTTCAATTTAGATTGATCACAATGGTGCAAACATACACCAATGTAGGATAAATACATGTATTTTGAAACCTATTTAGAGTATTAAAACATAGGAAATGTAAATTCACTTAGCGAGGAGTGGTTGGGGTTATCCAACCCAAAATACTTACCCCTTTTCAAGGGTCATCTTGTAGTCAAAATTAAATCTAAGGTTTAAATAAAATGAGAAGGAAAATACATATCAACTCATAGGACCAAAGGTGAGTGCACACACAAGGATAATCTATAGGCATAGGGTTATAAGGAGTTATATGAATGCACAATGTATAAGGAAACTAGAAATAGAGCCATGGTAGTAACAATTGTTATAGGGTTCATATTTTTAATATATGTCCAAGGAGGGTTTGAGTCATTTTTTTCTAATCTGAACATTGAAGAAGCATACACAGGGAATTTTCACAATTAATGATGATGGTGGTGAGTGACAAAATATATAAATAAGCTAAGTACATCTCTCCCCTCTTACTTTGTCAATTCAAATTTTCTAAATGCAATATCAATCTATCCATTTCTAAATTCAGATTAGGTTATTATTTATACATTTTACACAATATAATATTTCTAATTGTACTTTATTTAGATCATGTTAATCTAATCTAAGTAAAATAATAGATCATGCAAATGCACCCCCAAATTTTAGCCATGTTC
The DNA here is from genome assembly GCA_037957365.1 of Torreya grandis. Classification (NCBI taxonomy): domain Eukaryota; kingdom Viridiplantae; phylum Streptophyta; class Pinopsida; order Cupressales; family Taxaceae; genus Torreya; species Torreya grandis. The sequence continues at coordinate 4,383,668 of JARHVA010000110.1, forward strand.
TCATGTCATGCATATGATCAGGTCATGTATGCAACATAATCCTAACAATTATTCCTCAATGTATGTTACATTGTTTTTCCCATCTCTTGATCTCCTTTCCCACCTATTTCCTTCATCTTCCTCTAGCCGTAATGGGTTGTCATCTTTGTCATTTCTATATATTATGGTATTATGTTTATTTTTTATTGTTTTGATGTTTAAATTCCTTGTTAGCATTACCTCTGCAAGATTTTTATAAGTCGATATGTACTTCCCTAAGACTTCATAGGGTTCTTCACAATTTAAGTTCATTTTATTATATACTTTTGATTGTTGTTTATCTAATCATTCTATCATTTTCGGTGATCTGAATCCAAATATATTAATTATGTGTGTATTTTTTCACTATTTGTATATATTTTCCTTATATTTATTTTATGATTATCATTTCCCCTCCATGTCCCTTCCCATTTTTTATTACTTCATTTCCTATTTATGCTTTTGTGTATCCAACAAAGTCTAGGGTTTTTCATCCATCATGTTTGTGTGTCTCTATGAGGATAGTTATGTCTTTTATTTTAGTTATAGACCCTAAAATGAGAACTCTAATCCAAGTGTAACCTATAAAATTATATATTACCAACATTAAATGCTATATATGGGCCCTATCTCCCTATTTGGCATGTGTCATTTAAATTTCAATACTTATTTTTCCATTTTTTTGCCATGCCCCTTTGCCTTCTAACCTAGTTGTTCCTACTTTTTCCTATTATCTCATTTTCTTGTCTTATTAAATTGTGTCATATTCTCATCCAAATAGAAGCATGATCCTTTCAATATAATTTTTTTCTTATAATATGTATCTTATCCTCTTCACCTTTCATTATAAATCAAATATTTATATATATTACTCCTTCATTTACCTGTCCTAGATTGTGAGATTGGCATATTTGTGCTTTCCATAGTAGTTTATCCTTGAGAAATCCTCTTATCAAGTTATTGATGCCTTCATTTTCTATATAATCTCTTACTCACTCAAAAATTATGTTTTTTGACCCATTATTTCTCTCCATCTCTTCCTTTATTTGTAGTCTTAATTTATGGTATTAGTTTTTTTTAATGATGGTTCCTTGACTAATCTTGCCCATGTTGAACTTCTCAAGTTGACTCCATATATAATTATCATTTATCTTAATGTTTAATATCAATATTTTTATCTATTTTATTTGTGTCATGGTCAATTTTTGTGAGGCCTACACTTTATCTTTCCTTGTGATTGGTTGTGATGTGTTTTACTTTAGCATGTGTAGTTCTTGTTGCCAAGCTTCCATCATTTTATATAGGTTGATCACTTTATCTCTAGGAATCTCATTTTATTTATCTATTTTTATTTTTTATTTTAAAATTTTTGAAAAAAAAATCTTTGTGTATATGTTTCCTTTCTTCTAAGACATATACCTTCTCTTTGATGCTCAATAACTCCCTTACGTAGAGATTCATTGACCAAACAAGTGGTGTTGATGTAGTGTTGTGTATTTCCTCTTTATTTAAAGTTATCACTATGATAAAAAAAATTGATGAGTATATGACATGGTTTTCCTCTATGTTATTTTGGATAGGTTCCATGTATATTCCCCTATTTATCTATTGGTCTATCCCCTTGTGTCATATCTATTCATGTGTGGGGTATTATTCTATTTGGATTTCACTTCTTGTTTTTAGTAGAATAATACCAATATTATTATTTTGATCTTATTTATTTTGTGTTTTTATTTATAATTCACTTATTCTCCACCAATACATATACTCATTTTCTAGAGGAACCTTTATTTGAACTTGTATAAAATTTCAAGAGGAACCTTGATATATGTAATATTAATATAATCTACTCATTTTCTAGGACTTTTAATGTTGTGAAAATACTTCCAAACCTATTTTTAACATTTGATTGCCTTAAAAAAATTGTGCTACAAACATTAATTACATAAATGAGAATAGTGGAATGAATTACCTAAAATAGATACCATGCTAGATCTAAAATTTAGATCATGCTTCCCTGATTAGAGATTTCAGTCTCTAAAAGCAATTTGAAGTCTATGAATGATGAAAATTATTCCAATGTATTTACCATGTTATGTAATTTTCAATCTTACTCCTTTATTGGGGATTATAAGGACACCAAATTCTCAATGGTTCCTACACTTGCAATGTTCCCTACGCTCTTAGGTGTAAGAATTATTTATTCATCTCCATTATGTTTTGTATTATATAATATTAGTCCATTCTCGAGGTTTACAAGGAAACCAACCTCAAAAACATCCTATACTTTTAATGTTATCTACAATCTTCAGTGGAGGACTTGTTTCTTCAACAAGAGAGGGAGACTATTGAAATCAACCATCTTAGTTGTAGTCCTCAAAATAGATCTTCTATACACTTCATCAAGTTCCCATTCACTCTATGTGCCTTTTTTATTTACATTATTCCATCTTTTATAAAATACCTAATTTTAAGGATTTTCATCCCAAATTTTATTATAAACTCATGTTTTGAGAAAATTCCTCCCCCCTTCTTCAAATGTCCATTGGATTTGATTTGAAATTATAATTTTAATCTAATTTTTCAATTCTCTTGTTATTGCCTTCTCTATGATATTTCCTTCATCTACAATACAACATATTTTTCCAACTTCTATTGGCCATTAGGAAAAAGGATCTTCAATGGAAGGTAGCCAAACACATTCTTCTTCATCTAGCATGGAAGGCTCAAAGAAACTTAAGCTTTCAACATTCCTAAGAATATATTTCCTTATAAAAATAAGGAATATTCAACCTAAAAAAATATTAATTAAGTTTATTAATGTTATGGTGGAGCCTTTATTTTCTCAAGTGCAACCATACCTTATGTTTAATAAGGAAAATATGTTCAAATAAATGTTGAACATGCCTCACTCTCCACTTTGCTAGTGAGTATATTAACCTTTATCTACTTTTTAAGTGTATTCATCAAGTGGAATAATTAGCTTTGTGAGCTCATGAATTAGCATTTTCACGTCTTTTAGGTGTCATTTTCAACAAAGACTATATGTAAATACCTTCACATCACAACACCCATAATGTCTTATACCATCTTTTTTATAGCAAAAAATATAGTGTCATTTGAACCCACTTTGCTACCAAGGAATCAGGACAACTTCTCTATTAGCACTTGTTATGCAAGTAATGGGAACGCATCAACACAATGGTCAAACTAGAACAACCACCTTAATGGAACACTACTAATTTAATACTAATAAAATTCATAATTTACATGTGTAGACACCAAAAATACATACACCTATGATTTCAACTGTCGAAATACCCCTAGACCTACCCTAAGACCACTTTGGGACCAACCTATACCTATCAAACCTAAACCAACCAACCTGCACTCAGTTTCACCTAAATGAATAACCTTGTCCTTCATGACCCTATTCCTCTGGACCCTGACTATCAAAGTTTAGGGTGACCATTGAAGATCATCTTTGGGAACACCTGATCATTGATTGTAAGTATCCACCTTTTATCCAAGAGCACGCAAGCTCCACCAAGCCATTTCTAAATATAACCTTATCAAAATACCCCTGTACCTACCCTAGGACCCCGTTGGGACCAACCTACACTAATCAGGCCTAAACTAACCAATCTATACTTAGTTTCACCAAATAAAATAACCCTAACCTTTAGGACCCTATTCTTGTGGACCCTATCTATCAATGGTCAGGGTGACTATCGACGGTCAGCTTTGGGAACCCCTAACTATTGATAGTTAGGATCCACCTTTTAGCCAAGAGTATACCTGCTCTACCAACCCATTTATAAATATAACCTTGTCTAATTTGTGTTTTGAGCCTTTGTATACATAAATAATAATTAGATTACCCACTTACACCTTTACTTCTACATCTTACTTGTGCTTATAAGAGAGAGAAGCCTGAGAGATCAAATAGATCCACAATAATTATCACAAGCTCAGGTATCTAGGAGTTTTCTTTTATAGGTCAATCAATGTTATCATCATTATCAATCATTATCAAGCTATCTTATTGAGATAAAACTCACTGTCACCTCTCAATCGAGCTCTCAGGTATTGTTATTATGCTAGAATCAAGCCAAATTTCACTCATAGGTTAACTACACCAACCACTCACCCAATCAACTTATGGTAAGAAAAGTGTTTATTTATTACTATTCATGTAATTTTATTCCATTTTGAAATCAACCTAGCATTTACCCTATTAGATTATGTTTTAATCATGTTTGCTAGGTGAACTATTCAGCACTATTTATCACTATTTGTGGTTTAGTCCCACATTGATTAGTTTAGCCTTCTTGTTGCTTTGCCTTGCCTATATAAACAAGAGTTTTGATTTGTAATATTCATGCTTTCATATGCTTTGTATTCATATAATTTGGGCATAAAAATTGTGTTATGTTCAATTGATTTCCTCTTGTAATACATTAGCATCATGGATGTGGTAATGAGCCATTGGAGAGATCTTGGCTAAGAGTTTTGCAAACTCTTTCATGGTATGAGAGCCACCCTCCAATATCCATTACTCAACATTTTTATATTGTAGTCTCTATTTTGTAAATTATCATTAATTGATTACAAAATTTATATAGATCTATTTGTATGGATCTTAATGTTGCCTTAGATAATGTAGATCCTTGTTCTATTCAACATTTGTAGTTTTGTAGAAATTTCTACACTTGCTAGTTTTTTTTATGAGCATTGGAGGTTTGCATGAGAAGTATGGATCTATATTGCATCCAGCCATTAACAAGGCTATATGGATCCTATTTTTTCCATAGATAATGTAGATCGATCTTTCATTATGTCTCTTTTCTATACTCTGAGATTTTCATTTCCATCTTGGCTTTAGAAGTGGAGCCTATGCTGTTGCTGTGTAGGAGGATTTAGGGTGGCAGTTTGGCATCTATTTTAAGGTTGGCATTGAATTCTAGACTATTGCATTGGAATATTTCTATGTGTGGTGTTTGGAAGTTTGGATGGGCATTTTTTTAATTGACAAAGCATTGGATCTGCAAGAGATCAAATCACTATCTTTGGTGTTGCCTTTGACACCTTAGCTTTGCTTGCAAATCTACTATACTTCGCATCATTATTCTCTCTGACATGGAGTTTCATATTTACTTACAAATATTTCCCTCTTTGGCATCATTTTTTTGTCTTCTTATTTTTTTGGTGTGGCATTTCACCTAAGAAACTAGGCATTGAAAAAGTGGATCTAAGTTTTCTATTTTGAAGATCCGAGTTTGGTGATGGATATTTTTTTTTACATTAGAGACCTATAAGAGAGAGGCATTTTGATCAGATCTATTCCATTTATATTAGCATTGGATGCTTGGTAGTCATGGTGTTTAGCAGTGTTAACACTATTGCCATATCAAGTTATGTTCTTTTATTTCTTTAACACATCCCAAGAGCAATAAAACCACCATTCTTTTTGTGTCAGCATTTCAACTCAATCAAAACATCATTCCATTTCAATGAAGGATTTCAATGGACTATGTTTTTAATAGATTAAAAATATACATTTATCTCCATGTTTTTTTTCTGAGTTGTTCTCCAAAACTATTAGATCTAGCAACCCCTTACCGCTTCCATTTGGGCCTTTATTGATGGCTCTTAGAGTTGGTTCCTTTGGAATGTCTGCCTAATTTGTTTCTTTTTTTTCAAACCACTGCCATCCTCTATCTTCTCCTCCCATGACCCAACTATGTCCACCACCCTCCTCCTCTGCTACCCAGCTGCCACTAGCTACATGATACTCTCCAACCTTGCTTGAAATTCTAGAAAATTGACTTCTAAGGGATTTTATTGTTTGGCGGAGAGAAAAATTTGTTTTGGTAGTGATATGCATTAGAGAAGGGCCCAACCAGGTTAAGACACTTGTAATCTATCCTTTTTCCTCTTTACAAAGTTGGAAATGGTTTTTTTTTCTTTTATTAGCTATATTTTTTGCATAAAGAAGGAGTCAAGCACATTTGCATGCATACCGAGGCAATCAGGTTGACTATTTTTGACTTCTATTGGCCTAGAGATATTCCTAGTTTTGTGATGACTCTAATGAGTGGTTGAAAGGCTAGGTTTCCTTACCCTTGGTGTAATTTTTTAATCATTTAGTTCAAATTTTTATTAAATAGGCTTATTTTATGAGAAATCATTTGTTTAAATAACTTTGATTAGTAACTTGAAATTGATCACCATCTGTTTAAAAACTTGATGTTTTTTTTTTAATTTCCCATGCAATGGTCCTATTTATATTATAAAATGCACTATTTTATAAAGTGCCACATTAGAGGGAGAGTCTCTTCACATTGGTTGTGTTGCCATTGCTATGACTTGTGGTGACATTTCTATGGTGATGTAATTACGCATTTATTGAGGAATATTAAATTTTTTACATGTACCATATCTCTTTTGCTTGTCAAAGATCAGAGTGTGAGGTATGATCTGGGAAGAGGTTAGAACCCGTCATAGGCAACACATACTTTCTTCTTACTCCTTTGCATTGTCATCATTTGTTGCACTCATGGATGTATTTTTGACTAAGTCTGATGTCTTATTCTTGAATGTACATAGTCACTACTATGGGGTTTTCTATGTTATGGGCCATGTATTATACTTTACACACGCACTATCTAGGATGAATTTTCAGCTGAGCCAAACATAATTTCATGTGCTTTGCACATTGTTGTTTTTAGATATTGATTCTCTTTTATGTGTTTGCATACATTATGACTCTTTTTTCCATTTGCCACACTCTTGTATCAGCCCACAACATGCATTAGTACATTGACACACTGATAGTTGTGTCTTGTCTCCTCGATGCCCCTTTATTAGTGCCTCACCTTCTTTTATGGAGACACTTTTTCACTCCCTTGTTTCTTCAAGCATTTTCTATATTTTGACACCTCTTTTTGACAATTGACAATCTCCTCCTTCTTGGATCTATTTTGGTGTATACAATGTTAGCTTGTTTAGTGTTCAATTAGTGGATTCAAGCCACTCATGTAAACCTTTATTTTTTCCACTCCATCCATTCAGTAGTATAGGGTGGTGTGATGTACATTCTACTTCTTGGTATTGACCATTCTTTGCACTTATAGTACCTTTTTGTACTTTCATCACCACTAACAATCTTCTTGATTGAAGTTATTTTGGTAAAGCCCAGTGTTAGTTTTTTTTTGATCAAGTAGTGGATTCAGACCACTCATGAAGATTGAGTCCTTTTGTGACTTACATGTACTTGGAGTGTGGACTTCTTCAACATCATCTATGGACAGATTTATTTCTCTCTATTCTTTTTTTCTCTCTTTTTTTTTTTGGGGGGGGGGGAGTTTTTTCCTATGGGTTTTCTCTCTTTCTCCACTTACTAAAGTTATATTTTTATACCTTTTGTGTGCGTGTGTGCTTTCTTATTTTAGCATAATAATGATTTTGGATTCCTCCTTTGTACATGGGTATCTTATTCAAGCACTTTGTTTATTGGAACCCATATGAAGATTGTATAATGTCTTGTCATTTGTTGGCCTTCTTTGGTGTACTCTTCTATATTTTTGACACCACCTTTTTGACAGTTAATAGTCTCCCATAGCTTGATTGTAGCTATTTTAGTGAATTCCAGTGTCATCTTATCTTCCTCAACAATTTGATAGTCTCATTCAGCGTGACATGGAGCTATTCTAGTGTATACAGTGTCAACTTGTTTGGTGTTCGAGTAGTAGATTCAAACCACTCATGTAGATATTATGAGTATTTTCACCTAGTGTTCAACATTAAAGGGGGATGTTAAGCAATGCTTCCTCAAGTTTCATCTTCTACCCAATCTTTTGGAGATTAGTGTTACTTTTAATTGATCCTTGTATTCAACACCAGTGCTTATTTTACTTGGTAGTTACAGTGATTGGCATCCATGTATTCTAGCAAGATGGATTGGTGTCCATCAAGACACTTGGCTTCTTCACTTGATTATCTTGACATTGTACATAGGTACCCAACATGGCATAGTTATCGGGACCTATCTTCTGAGGAGTCTTAGCCTCTTTTTATTATCCCCTAGCTTCACTTGAGGGGGGTGTTAGAATATGTTTTACTCATATTTTCTAGGTGCACTATTCAACATTATTTAGCACTATTTATGGTTTAGTCCCACATTGTCTAGTTTATCCTTCTTGTTGCTTTGCCTTGCCTATATAAGCAAGAGCTTTGCTTTGCAATATTCATGTTTTCATATGATTTATATTTGTATCATTTGGTTATAACAATTGTGTTGTGTTTAATTGATTTTCTCTTGCAATGCATTAGCATCATGGCTATGGTAATGAGCCATTGAAGAGATCTTGGCTAAGATTTTTGCAAACTCTTTCATGCTTAACTCTAAAAATTCACCTATAGAATTCTATCATTCAACTATTGATCAAACCCATAAATACACAATCAATCATTGATGATCAGACCCCAACCATTGATGGTCAATCATAACTATCAATGGTCAAACCCAAACCATCGACAATCAGGCATAACAACTAATAGTCACCCCAACTATCGAGAGTCACTTGTGATAGAAAAACTAACAAGCTAAATTGACCTATCTAACCCCAACCAAATCTAGTTTTCTATGTTTTTGACTATTCATAGACCTCTTTCAAATTTTTTGAAGCATACCCCAACCCCTTGGCACTAGTATTAATTATTTTATCACTAATTTGATCATTTATAGTCTATTTTCTTAATAAGCATTCTTATGTTCAATTTTAGCAATCTTCTTTAATTGATGAAAGTACCTTGTTTCTAGTTTTGTGAGCTTAATTATTTGAAACGTGTGGATTAATAGCCCCTAAGGAAGCTCTCACTTTCAATATCTAGCTATCACTAGGCAATCCACCCAATGATCCATCTAACAAACAAGTTTTCTTTAGTGTTTTCTTGTTCGCAGGTCTTCCTCCCTATCTAAAGAGAAGTTCTTCACAATCTTCTAATTCAGTGTGTGCAAAATCAAATAGCTTTTTCAACCATACCCATATCGAGTTTATTTTCTCTCTTTATTTATAACTTAAATGAAAATTTACATGAAATATTCTAACACGCCTACTGGGACATAGAGTCTTTACTCACATTTTATTTGCATTTGTATGCTCTTCTCTCTATTTGTGCACATAATTGAAACTAATTTTTTTTTTGAGTTTAAAATTAACTACATCCATTGCTTGTGTTTAACATTAGCTCACTTTGAACTAAAGCATAGTAATATTTTCATATCATCACTTTTGTTGCACACACTAGATAGACCACTTTCATAAATTCAACATCAAAATAATTTGAGACAAGGCCCGACTGGGATTTCATCACCTAGTAGTCACCTTACCCATTCCTGACAATCCTACTTAGAGGTCATTACCAAGGGGAGAACCAAATTAGCTCTTTGGTTGAGTATAAACTCTGGATATCAATATATACTAGCTAAGCACCTAACACCCTTATCGTTATGGGACTATGAAGTGAGGGGGTAGACCCCAATACCAAGCCACGTATTGATCCCAATATAGATTCTTTTTAGAACCTAAACAATCTGAAACCAATCATAGACTACTTTTATAGTACTTGATCTACAAGCTAATTTCTATCATACATTCTCATAAACTAAAGCATAAAACAAAAGTGATATTAAAACTAACCTCTAGGCTTAACATACTTCATAGTGTGTGTCTTGATTGCCTTCATCATTTTTTTATCTTCTTCTTGTTTGAGTGGTGAGTTTGTTCTTGTTTTCTCTCCCTTTTTTTCTTATATGGTTCTCACTCACCAATAGCGAAGAGACCTAGTGGAATAGAACCTATCACTTTAATTAACCTCTTCTACGTCCTAATCTATGGAGTACATCTCTAAGGTATAAGATTCCCCTCATCCATTAGGAATCCTTACTTTTCCTTAGATATTTCCCTAAAGAGATGTGGATTTTACAACTTTTTGAGACAATAATCTAGTTTCCCTTCAACACTATCTTAACACCTCCCCTCACCATATCTCAACTTCAAATCCACCTTAAAATCCTCCTTATGGCATGCCATCCCACCTTATGAAAGGTATCTTTATTTCCATGATCACCACCTAACCATCGACCACCTAGGCATCTTTATCTACTAACCCCTTCGACACCAAAGTTAAAAAACAACCTATCCAACCAACCACTACCATTATACCTTACACCCCTACTAATGATTCCTCTACCTTGGAGACAACCCAACCATTAACCCATCATGCTCCACTTGTTTCTGGAGCACCCATAACCAATAATACCAACCTCTCCTCTATCAAACCTAACCCATTGATCAATACCTCATTACCAAGCTTAGGGTATCTATCCCTTCTACTTCACCACCCATTAGCATGAAGGTCACTACCTTACCTCTTGTCACCAACCCAACTACCACCCATACCCAATCCATAAGGATTCCTCAGTAGTTACCCATTATACCCAATCTAAGATACATTCCTAACCCATAAGGGTATGTGCCCACTACCCAACCACCATCATCCACCACCCTACCCAACCTCTAGTATCAGCATTTCAATATGTGGTAGCCTCTCAACCATGAAACAATTACTAATATGTTTCCCAACCTCAACCACAATATCAACCTTACAATCCTTTTGGTGCACCACCTTAAATCAACATAATGAAAATGCTCATGGACAAGATGACCAACCTTGAGTCATCCATTTTAGGGTATCATAACATCCTATCCTATGATTAGATTTGTAATGAACCTATTCATCTTTATATCCCCATCATACCTTACCCTCCTCAATGGGAGCTTCCAAAATTTATCAAATTTCAAAGCAAGGAGGACCCCCAACAACACCTTAGGGCTTTCAGGCATGCATGTTACATGATTGCTTATGATGATGCCCTTCTCCTTCTAACCTTCCACATGTATTTATCTAGGCCAATACTCAACTGGTATAGTGACCTCACCAAGAATTCCATCTTTTCTTTCACCCAACTAACACAAGTCTTCTTAGATCACTTTTTCATTAATATTTCTAAGGTCTCTATCATGGACCTTTATTCTATTAAGCAATTTGATGATGAGTCCATTATCAATTTTTTCACCTGTTAGAAAAGCTTGATTAATCATCTTTCATTTTCTTTGCCTTACCCTAAACTTATATAACTTTTCTCTCAAGCCTGTGCCAAGCATATATCTTCTACACTACGTGTCCAAAGATTCAAAACTTTTGATGAGGTTTTTACCATGGCATGTAAGCTAGAAAATTGGTATATAGATGAGGGTAAATTGAAGTTATGAAATAATAACTCTACCTTCAATACCAACTAAACCTCTTCTTATAAATTAGGAAACTAAGCTAATACTAGAACCAAGACCAGGGGAACTACAAATGCCATCATCCATAAACCACCCCTCTACCCATTTTAAATCAAAAGAATTATCCCATTACCTCCAAATAAAATACAAGGAACCCAAACTAAAGCAACCAAAAATAATTCAATCCACTTGGAGAATCTTATACCTCAAGTCTGGAGAAGCTACTAAAATCTAACCTTATACAACTTCCACCCATCAAACCTCCCTAGTAGTTTGATTCTTCTCATCCAACACCTGCTTGGTATAATGAGAATGACATCTATGCTTTTCATTGGGTTATTAGATATGACATTGGCTGATTTAATACTTTCAATAATGTTATTTAGAGTCTTATTGACAAAGGGGAACTTGTGTTGGATAATCCTAATGCCCCTCAAAATCAAGCTCTTGGCATCTTCAGGAAACCTTTTCCCAACCATGACCCTATCAAATCCAAGGATAAATAAGTTGAATATTTACATGATGCCCACATGGTCAATATGGTCCTCAATACACCTATCATCCAAACCTACCTACTTTTTCCCCACTTCATCTATTGTTATGGTGAAGTCACTTTCCCTTCCTTCAGAGACCCAAACCAAGGAAGTTCCTAGATAATCAACTCAAAAAACAACCATTCCTAGCCCACCATCTCCCCTAACTATAGACCAAGCCACAATTATGAACATCATGTCTAGGGGAGTAATTTTTTCACAAACACACCTCATGGAGTGACCAGTCAGGCAAAATTTAAATCCCTTACTTGAGGAAATAAATGAGGCTATCAACCTTCCTCCTCAACCCATAGGTGTCTCTTTGACACCCGTTACCTTGGAGGCTAGACCAGTATACAAACTTTTTTCCAAAGTTAGGCATGGCTACAAAACTAAACACAGATCAAACCACTTTCTAGAAATAGTTAGGACTTCCCTTCATCAACAAACCTAAAACTTATATCATGCCTCTAACAAACCAATCCATCATCTCTCCACCACCTCTTAAACAAATACAAAATTATACCAACCCCTCACCTTCTCAGTCAATCAAAATAGTCACCACATCACCAACCAAACCTTTCAAAACTCTTGGTGGCTTCCCTACTCAGATTTTGGTTTACCCATCCTTTAAAGTAGACTTAACTTCACCCAAGCCTATACCCAAGTATTGACCCACACCAACCAAGAGGATGAAAACATTAAAGGGATGTATGACTAAGACTTTACCTCCCTCTACCTTGCCCTCTATCTTAGGGCCTCACACTTCCACTTTGCTTTAAAAAAAACCCCCTTTTAACATGTATTTCCCAATACCATTGATTACACCAGCCCACTTATTTTCTAATGCACTAGTTCTTCCTAGATTACCACTAGTCAGACCATCAAACTACCAACATACCCAGACCAAAACCATCAACTAGAAACACCACCTTACCCAAACCATCTCTCACCAAACCTATTGCCACCAACACACCCATCTTACCAACCCAAACCATGATCCTTAAACATTTATTACCTTTAAAATAATCCTATATGACCATTCTTCAAATATTATTCTAGACCTCCTACCTCACATTACCTCCGATTAGACCTTTTGATCCTCTTGGTTCAAATTTAGCCTGGTATGATGATTGTCAAATCTACTCCTATCACAGGACACCTAAGCAAGACATAAAAAATTAAAAATCTCTCCAAGCCATTATCCAACAAATATATGATGAGGATGATATTTTAGTAGATGACCTTCCATCTATTCATCCACCAATACGCCCAACAACCAATCACCAACACATTCCTAATCCCCCACTATTACCTCAAAGTGATGGAGAATCTACCCAACCCCCATTACACCTTCCCCCTCTATCTATACCATTAATGTGGTCACACAATCACAACAAAAGGATAAAGGGAAGGCCAAAGTGTCCATTCCATGGACATACGCACCAACTCACCCTAAACTAAACCAGATCCAAACCTCCACATCTATAATTAAGCCTAGAGTTACCACCTTAGGCACTTTAAAGATTAACCCACTTGAATTCATCAGGAGGTTCATTCTTAAACAAATTCACTAAACCCTAGCTAAGATGAGCCTTAATGAGCTCATTTCCACCTCACCCCACCATCGTCAGACCATGATATAGGCTATGTCAGTTATTGAGGTTAGATCAAGAGATTTTTGACCTATAGAGGCCTTCATAGCCACTCTCCAACTCTCCATGCTTATTAAATTTAATGAATCAAAGATACCTTCTATCCATCCCAAGGACTCAGATCCCCCTCTTTTTATTATGGCCTACATCAACCAAACTTGTATCAAATAGTTTACAATCAATGGGGGAGCTAATATCAACATCATCTCTTCCCATGCCTATGAGAAACTCAAGCTACCAGACAATGTCATGTCCAAAACTTCAACCATCCTTAGATCCTTTAATGACACTATGGCCACTACCTTGGGAACCATCATCCTTCACATTTGTCTAGGACCTCACATGCTCCCCAAACTCTTTTATGTGGTCAAAGGTGAATTATAGTATAATATTTTACTAGGGAGACCTTAGATATGGGCCATGGGGTGTGTACCTTCCACCCTCAATTATTGTGTCAAGTTTGAATATGAAGGTCAAGTTATTACCATACAAGGTGACCCTATCCCTTTTGCAGCATGTAATAGAACTTACCAACCTAAAGACATTCTCCTAACTCCATCTAAAGCACTACAAACAAACACCACCAAGCCCTTACCCATAGAAGAAGAAGTCATTGATTCCCCTTCCACTAAGGCATTTACCAGCCCATTTATCCTTATGCCCTAGATACCCATTAGTGATCCTCTAGAACCCACCTTTCAATGCATTTCCCTTGGATAATACTTCCTCCTTGCCCTTGACACCTTCTAAACTCCCCAAGAATACATAAGGCTCAACCACCAACTAGGTTATGACCCCAACATTAGATCCATTACCCCCTTGGGGCCTCTAATCTATCAAACCCACTTTATTTATGGGGAATTGACAAGCCACTTAATGCTGCCATCACTCATTCTTATCCTCAACCATTCACCTTCACCTTCTCTTATTTGGACAACCTAGACATTGCCAAACTATACCTTCATAGGTGTGCCTCCAAGGGATTTAGCTTAGGATGATATGAGCATGGCCCATACACATTGACCTCGATTGAGACCCAAAATTCTCATAGGAAGCATGACCTTGGCTTCATTCTTTCCAATTAGAATAAATCCAAACAAACTATCCCTACCATTATTAAAGAAGAGACCTCATCCTCACCAACACCCCCTCCAATTGTGGGTGAGGATGAGGACATCATCCCACCTAAAATTTTTTTTTAACATGATTACCCTCAGACCTTGACTTATCAAAAATAAGTGGCACCCAGATCCATCCCTTTAGTTCATCCTGAATTGGTAGGAGAAGACTCTCCTACCATTCACATTGTCTAGTGCCAAGATGATGATTCTATTCTCACCTACCTTGGTGCACCTAATTCTTCCATCCACAAATATTTACTTATATAGACCTCAACCATGTCGAATGAACTCATCATGGATATTGATGTAGGCACTTTAGACAAACCCCACGTTGTCAAACTAAGCAAAACTCTCATCCCTAAGCAAATACATGACTTCTCTACCTTCCTCTAGGACCGTAATATTATATTTGTCTGGTCATATGACAACATGTCCAGTATTGACCCATCCATTACTAGACAAAAAATTATGACTAATCATGATGCCAAGCTTGTCAAATAGAAACTCTATCATATACATCCTCATATATCTCTCTTTGTCAAAAAATAGCTCCAACAGCTCCTTTTTATCAACTTCATTCAACCTATTGATTATCCTCAATGTGTTTTGAACATCATTACTATCACTAAAACCACATGGGGGCTACGTATCTATGTGGACTTTCATGACCTAAACCTTGCCTTCTCAAAAGAAGACTTTCTTCTACCTAGCATTGACCAACTTTTTGATCTCATAGCAGGCCATGAGATGTTATCACTCATGGATGGATTCTCAGGTTATAATCAGATTTTGATTTCCCTTTAATATCAATACAAAACTAGATTTATCACCCCATTGGGGGACTTTTTGTTACATATTCATGCCCTTCAATCTTAATAATGCTAATAAAACCTACCAATGGGCCATGACCTATATTTTTCATGACCTTATCAATACAATCATCAAAGACTATGTGGATGACCTTCTCAAAAAGTCCAAACTTCACAAATACCATTTAACCATTCTCAAGATTATCTTTGAGAGATTTATCCATTATCATGTTTGCCTCAATCCCAAGAAATGTATTTTTTGGGTCTTATCAGGTAAACTTCTAGGCTTCATCATTTCCCTTCAAGGAATCAAGGTTGACCCAACCAAGATAAATTCCATCCTCAAGATGCTACCTCTAACCAATCTTAAGTAACTCCATAGTTTGTAGTTGAAGCTCTAATCCATTCACCATTTTATCTCCCAACTCTCTGACTGGTGTCAACCATTACACCACCTCTTGAAAAAGGACATATCTTCTGAGTGTAATGTTGATTGTCAAAAGGCCTTAAATGCACTCAAAGGTTACCTTCTATCTCCTCATATCCTCACACCTCCTAAGGAGGACCAACCTTTCTACTTTTATATCTCTACCACTAACCATTCCCTAGGGGAAATGCTCATCCATTAGGATGAACAACATAAAGAGCAAGATGTCTATTACATTAGCCACACACTTGTCCAGTATGAGACTTGGTACACACATACCAAGAATCTTTTCTTGGTTTTAGTATTCATGGCCACCAAACTTCACCACTACCTTCTTAAACACAAAACTTTTGTCATAACTAATACCAACCCACTCAAGTACATGCACTCTAGATCATAGCAAAACTAGTGTATGGCTAAGTGGTTCATGCTTTTAGCTAAGTTTGACCTTGAGTTCCTCTAGTAGAAATTAATCAAGAGGCAAGTCATTACTAACTAATTGGCTGATGTACCCCTAATAGACACCTAACCTCCCCCTCATGAATTTCTAGATGAGTCAATCACAAGTCTATCTCAAGTGAATTTTACCAATCACATAACCATGTTTTTTGATGGTTCTAAATGTCAATGGGTGGGGGAGATGGTATCATCCTTACCCCCTTATCATTGAGCCATTTCCTTTGTCATTTAAACTCAACTTAGAATGAACCAACAATGTGGTCGAGTATGAATCCCTAGTAATAGGTCTCCAAACTACCTTAGCCTTAGGAGTCAGAACAATCAATATCTTTGGTGACTCCCAAATTATGGTCAACCAAGTCAACAGCATTTACCAATGTAATAATGAAATGATACAACTATATAGATAACTAGTTATAGAACTCTTATCATCATTCAAATACTACCATATTCAAACCACCCCATGATCTACCAATAATTTTATTGATACCATGGATTCTCTTGCCTCTTAGATCTCATCATCACCCTCAGACTCCAAACTATCAATCATTGTTTATCACCTCACCAAACCTTCCTACACCAAATCAGACACTCCAACCATCTTTAGTGTGGAAGATATTATGCTTGACCTTTGGTATTAACAAATCTTTGACTACCTTTACATTGGCATATTTCCCTCTAGCCTCTTTAGGAATGTCTATCAAACATTTATTCAGAGCACCTCCCATTACACCATAATGGGATGAATTCTTTACAAGCATGGTTCTGATGGCATCATATTATGTTGCCTTCATGGTCTAGAAGCCTCTCACACTATTAACGAGACACATGAAGGTATTTGTGGGGGTCACTTTAGTGGACTCCTTGTGACTAAGTGTATCCTCTACCTAGGTTATTATCGGCCCACCCTTAACCAATATTGTTATGATTATGTGAAACATTATGTCAACTGTCAACAACATGCTAATTTGCATCACATATCTATCAATAGTCTTCACATTTATACAAAATTTTAGCCCTTTTCACAATGGGTTTTATACCTTATCATTGAAATCAATCCCCACTCTTCACAATGACATCATTCTATCATTACCATGACTGAATATTTTACCAAATGTTTGGAATTTATTCCCCTTATCTTAACAAAAGTTGAAAATATTATCGAATTAATCACCCACCATATCATCCTCCATTTTTGTGTTCCCCATAAGATCATCATTGATAATTATAACTACTTCAAAAACAAACAAGTCTAGGGCCTTTGTGATCTATTTGGTATTAAACTTAGTTTTTCATCATGTTATTACCTACAAGCACATGGATAAGTTGAAGCCTCTAGCAAAACCCTTAACAACATAGTTATCAAAATGGTTAATGCCTAAGGTTAGGATTAGCACTTACACATACCTTTTATCTTATGGGCATATAATACTAGCATCCAAACCCTTACATTTGTTACACCTTTTTCTCTCATGTTTAGATCCAAGGTTGTATTTCCTCTTAAAGTCCAAATACCTTCTCTTCGCATATCCTTACATGGTCTTCTTTTAGAAAATGACTATCATCAAGAATTTTTAGCTCAACTTGAGATACTTGATGAGTGTCATTTAGCCACTCTTTCCCATCTCTATGTCTATCAATAACTAACCAAGCATGCCTATAACAAACACTTGAAATAATTAGAATTTAATAGTGGAGATCTTGTTCTTAAGAAAAATCAACATGTAACTAATATGGAGAAAAGCAACAGGGGCAAATTTGCTTTCAACTGGCTTGGACCTTACATAATAACCCATAAGTATGGATCAATAACTTATCATTTGTCCTCTCTTAAAGGAAAACCAAATCCTAAACCTCTCAATGCTTCACATCTACATCCCTTTTATTATTAAATATGAATCACAAGCATCATTTGTCTAACTTAAGATTGTCCCCTATAACCATATTCTTTTCCCTTTTTTTAAGGGCAACCAACTAAAAATGAATCATGTGATTATCTGTCACAATTATAGCCTAATATAGTACTATGGGTACCATGTCTCTATCCATGGCATGATTCTGATAGTACTTCCCATCTCTTTGAGATTAGTTCCTATGGTCATTGTCATCTACACCCCTTTTTATCGACTAGAAATTCATGTCAACCTAGTTTTTCCTTCATAAATATAATCCCTTAAGCATGTATAAGAAAGTTTATGTCAAGAAAAAACAATATCAAAAGTAATAAACAACATATGGGTCATTCTTAGTATTCGTGGACTGCTCCTTTGAAGGACAACTATTGAAAAATCATCTAAAATTGCCAAATGTAAGTTGGACTGCTCCCTTCAAGGAAATCTATAAAAATCATTTAAACTATGCACATAAACTTAGACCACTCCTTTGAAGGATGGTTGAGTAAATAATTTTTCAAAGCTAGTAATTTCATGGAATCTCCCCGCATCGATCAGCTTCCCCAACCCTAAAAGAAAATCAAAATAGCAAAAAACCCCAAGTAAAAACAAAAGAATTTTAAAAATCCATAATCAGCTCTCATAAATGCAATAATATTAGAAAGCCACAATAAACTCTCCTCAATAGACTTCTCTTATCAATTAGTCTACACTTTATATATAAACATAGACTTGTTTATAGTACCTCTTTGGAAACCTATAGAAAAGATATACTAGTCTCATTAATGGTTCTAATTTCACCCATTCTCCCTCGACATATCATTTGCATGGGACTATGAATTTACTTGACACAATGTGATCAAGATACCTACTTATCAACTTAAGCATGTTAATACAAAGCATTTTGAAAGGCTTCTCTTCATTAAGCCAATCCAACTTTGGGTTTCAAGTTGGTCCTTACAAATGAAAAGGCATCATGTTCCTTTTCTTATCTTTTATTAGTTCATGTAGATATACCTTTCATGATTTTTATATCCTTCCTACACATTTAGTTTTTTACCTACTTACTTCATGTTTTTAATCTTTAACCATATTCACATTCTACCTCTTTGATTGTGAAAAACAAACATCACATCAAAAACATGAACATTATCAACTGTGTCAACAAGGAACACCATCTATCTCTCTATGCACTAAACACAATGTAAGCATGTCATAATAAACCATAAAAATTAACATATCCATTTACAATTATCACATCATATGAGCCTATAAGCATATCATTACACCAATATAAACATAAACCAAATCAATGAGTAAGACATCATAGCATATACTATTTATCATTCCATCTATATGACCATAAACAAAGAAATTACACTATCATATAACATACATCCATCAATAATACATATTATCATATCCATGAACAAATTCATAACTATATTTGTAACATAACATGCCTAAGCTACTAACTAGAACACTAACAACATACACCACAAGTCAAGAACCATAAGCCATAACCATATTCATAAACATGAGCACCATATGAACCATAAGCATCCATAATATATGACATCAAAAACCATACATCATATACATAAAATCATCAAAAAATAATACATGTAATAATGTATCAACTCTCTCAAAAAAATATACATCTTGCTACATCAGTACGTACACTAGGATCAAAATAGTAAATCACAATAACACATGTGAACATAATCATGGGCCTACACCACTACCATTGGTCCCATTTGTATCTACACCTATACTTAGTGGTGGTCTCCCTATGACCCTTAGTTAACCCACAACACCAGCCTAATGACCTCGAGTAGCTATTGAGGGCCCATCAACCAAACTAGCTCTATACTCAGCATATCTCATGGCCTAAGGTAACATGTCAGCACAATTACCTCATAGTATTTGAGATCCTCTATGGTCTCTAGGTACTTTGGCACTATCCTTGGTGTCCCTCCTATTACACCTACTCTAACCCTCTATCACATTAGGTCCCTCTCATATGTAACTGTACCTAGGGATGCTTGTGCTTGGTCTCTCTTACCTATAACGGTGGTAAGATAACCCAAAAATATAGTCCAAAACAATAATTTTCACACCTACCCAACCCAATAAAATTTAAATCAAAAAAATCAAACTTCAATACCAATTTAAATGCACCCCCTACCTCATTGCATGACCTCCTTTGTGGTCTAAGCACATGAACAAGTGCTTGGCCATGTCCTTGTACTTCCTACATCTCAAACCCATGCAATCACCCACACACCTCCAACCAATTAGAAACACCCACCTTAGCAAATACCTTCCTTGAAAAGCATTGAAATCACTAGAACTTGGTCAAGCAAAGTGAAATCATAAAAATGACAAAATGACTTTTGGTTTTTACTTTTCCCCCTAGATTTTTAAGGTTTCCCCTGACTGTCGATGGTCACCTTTTATAGACCCTAACCATAGATGGTTAGTAAACCATTTAAACCCCTAATTCCATTTTTTACTTGAAACTTACCATTCTTAGAACAATATCCTAGGCTCTTGCCTACTTTAGAGATGCCTTTCTCCCACCAACCCAACCACCTCATCACCTCGTTGTTGGTCTATTTTGGCCCATCTAGTGCATAATTTAGTGACACTTATTACTTGGAACTTTGACCATAGTGACAGCATTGATATGTTGACCCCTTTTACATTTTGAGCCACCTCACACATACTAACCCACTTGTGTCTCACCGAGAGCACTTTTTAATTTGGATACCCATGACACTTAACCCATTTACATTTTCCCTAGGAGCACTTCCTACCTTGAATACCCATCAGAAACATAGAAATCACTTAAGAGACTTAAATTTATGACTATTCCCAACCACCATGCTTATAGGTGGTTAAATAGTTCACTCATCACTTATCCTTATTTTTACCAACTATGGTAACCTAGTCTATACATGATATTAGCTATCACACTTTTTATCGCATTTTATGTGCAATTTTGTGTCTCAAATGCCAGACCTCATGTTACCACCTCATGACTCACCATTTATCAATTATCAAACCTATACCCACTTCAACTTCACCTCACCAAATCCTTATTTGAGGGGGAACATGTCCTTCCACTCTAGGGGCAACTAGACCCTTGACCCATACTCCATTTTTGTTTCTTAGCTTGTTTATTCAAGCCACACAACAAAAAGGGGTAAAATTTAGACACCATAAATCTACACACCTACACTTTCATATGTCTAAATACCCCTAGACCTACCTAAAGACCCCCTTGGGACCAACCTACATGTATTAGGCCTAAACCAACCAATCTACACTTAGTTTCACCTAACTGAATAACCTAACCTTCAAGACCCTATTCTTGTGGATCGTGATCATCGACAGTGAGGGTGACCATTGACGATCAGCTTTGGGAACCCCTAATCATCAATGGTCAGGATCTACCTTTTATATAAGAGCATGCAAGCTCTACTGACCTATTTATAAATATAACCTTGTCTAATTTGTGTTGTGAGCCTTTATATGCACAAATTATATTTAAATAACCCACTTAAACCTTCACTTTTACCTCTTACTTATGCCTCTAAGAGAGAGAGGCTTGGGAGGTCAAATAGATCTATAATAATTATCAAGAGAAAAGTTATCTAGGAGTTTTATTTTGTCGATCAATCAAGCATTATCAAGATATCTTATTGAGAGCCAACTCATTGTCACCTCTCAATTGAGCTTTTAGGTACTGTTACTCCACTGGAATCAAGCTAGATTTGACTTGTAGGCTAACTACACCAACCACTCAATCAAATTTTGGTAAGACAAGTGCTTATTTGTTACTATTCACATACTTTTATTCCATTTCACAATTAGCCTAGCCTTTGCCTAACTCCTAAAATTCACATGTGGAATCTTGTCATTTAGTTGTTGATCAAACCCAAAAATACATAGTTAACCAATGATGGTCACCCTAACCATCGACGGTCACCTATGGTATAAAAACTAGCAAGCTAATTTGACCTACCTAACCCCAACCAAATCTAGTTTTCTATGTGTTTTATTATTCACATACCTCTTTTATATTTTTTGAAGCATAACCCAACCCCTTAGCACTAGTATTAATTATTGTATCACTAATTTGATCATTTCTAGTCTACTTTATTAATAAGCATTATTGTGTTCAATTTTAGTAAACTTTTTTAATTGATGAAAATACATTATTTCAAGTTTTATGAACTTAATTTTTTAAAACATGTGGATTGAGATCCCCTAATGAAACTCTCACTTTCAGGATCTAGTTATAGCTAGGTAATCCACCCATCTATCTAACAAACAAGTTTGCTTTAGTGTTTTCTTATCTATAAGTCTTCCTCCCAAGCCAAAGAGGAGATCTTCACAATATTTGGATTCAGTGTTCACACAACCAAATAGGTTTTTCATCCATACCCTCATCAATTTTTTCCCTCTCTTTCTTTAGAAATTAAGTGAAAATTTACATGAAACAACATGGATCATATTGTAATCATATTAGTTCTGATACCAATCTGATTCATAATTTGGTGGATACTTGATCCGTAAACATCACTGATAAAATCAAAGTGAAATTTTAAAAGCATGGATTCTAAATTTCTCAACTTATAAGATGTTGGAATGATTAAAAATTGATCCAAATCTGATCCAAATCAAGTTCCAAAACTAAAATAAAGGTGAATTAATAGATCACATCAAATATCCATTGAAACTGTCAGATTTTTCAAATTCTTGAGTTACTCAATTTCCCATAAATGATCAAATGATTAAATTTTGCATTCTTGAGTAAAATCTGAATTATAATCTACAGCTTAACTAAAATTGAAATGCAAAAATGAATCCAAATATCAAAACACAAAAATTGTTTACGGGGCTCAAAATTTCCTACGTCCCCGAGAACCGATCCATTAATTGTTGCTAAATTTTTAAGCCAAAATAATACTTAAAAAACAACAAAATATCATATCTCTCTATAAAAATAGTGATCAGACCTTTGAAAGACCTTGGCTGACTCAGCACGTCCTTCACCTTCTTGAATCACATGCAGAGGCTTCTCTAAATCAAAATTGGCAAATTATATAGCTCTAAATGGCATCACTAATTCTCCAAAATGGGCAAATAAATATACTACACAGAGCGTATCATAATTCTAAACAATTTTGTAGTTTACTCTGAGCTCTGATTTAGCCTCTAAGGGCTTTAAAAGGACCAAATACAACAAATTGGTCTAAATTTTTTCATACACAGTTCAGAATTTGATAACTGCAAGTAGAAATTCATGCCTTTAATAGAACTTAGACCTCTGTAGCACAAGCAATCAAGGATAATCAATTTTGGGTGGTAGGTCAGGGGTTCAAAACCACCTCCCACCTTTTGAGGCACCTTGCATGCATTTGAAAACTTCCTTCCCTCCTTTTTAGGCACTTTGACTTGTCCTCCCTCCATTTTTGGCACTTAGACTAATTCATTATCCCACATGGGCTGCGTGGAAGGTGGTTGCATGTTTTTAAGAAGCTTAAGCACCTCATTGAATGTGTCAATGCCCCTTTTTTGGGAGACTTGGTGCCTAGTTAGCATGCACATTGGACTTGGTCTCTCCTTTAAACTCGCCACCTTGGTCAAAGAGCTTATCTCACACTACCACATGGCATGTCAATGATGTGACATGTCATTAAACCAATTTTTTTAACAAACCTTAGAATTTTCCAAGTGTTGAAATTTGATAGGTCCAAATGTCAAAATGTCCTTGAAACACGTGCAAAATGTCGTAAATGACATTTTTTGACAAATCTTCAAATGGCCATAACTTTCGCATATAGTGTCCATTTTGCAAATCACAAAAAGTGTTAGAAAGCTCTCAAAAATATCTAAAGTGTGCCACCACTAAAACTCAAACTTGAAACCATTATCAAATTTCAATTTCTGATCACACCTCCCTAATGGAGGGCTTTTAGTCTCCAACAGTCCAATATCCCCTAAAATCTTATAACTGGTCTACTGCATCCATGAAAATAGAACCCAATCATAAAAAGGATATAAACAATTGAATTAAAATGATTCACAATCAAACTATAAAAAAAAGCCTAATCTAAAGGCATGAGTAAGTGAATCTGCAACTGCCCAAGTGATTACAACATACCAAAATTGTCTGCCCAAATATCACATCTTGTAAAGCCGTGAATTGCCAAAAATTGAAACAACTCCCAATGTAACTACAAGACAAGTTTATAATGCTGACAACATACAATAAATTTTGTGGACATTTTGCAATACAATGGCCTAGTATGGGACTTATATGCTAAGCAAATGCTAACAACCAAAAGTGTATGTTGCCTAACATCTAAACATGCCTAAAGGGTCTTTCAATACATCTCTATACATCCATGTGAAAAAATAGATACATTCAAAATAGCAAGATAATAAGTGTTGTAAGGAATTAACTCAAACTACAACATGCCTTCTGCTATTATCTCAAATTGATCAAATGATTTCAAGTCCTCTAGTCAACTCACACAACATAAATAGGAGATTCAAAATCTTTAGAGTTATCAAAAAGTGAGAATTGAAAAACTTCATATGATAAACTTGTCTTGAAGTGTTCCCACTAACTCTAATCTAAATCTATCAAATCTTGTTCATTCCCTTAGGTGAATTCATAACCATGCTTTGCAAAAATAATGTAGTGATAATCCACGTAACTATTTCTTTCTTCCTAGTGAAATTGATTGTCTTAGTGGATTTCTTAACATCATTATGGATTGATTTAACTTCATTGACCTTATTAATAGGTTGATAAATCATCTTAGTTTTACCATTTCTAGAATGAGAAGATGATTGAAGTTTAAAATAATGATCAATCTGATGTCCACTCATATGGCAATGAGTGCAAACAACCTTCTTAGGTGAGGTCTCCCTTTTGCCAATTCCCAACTTAACATGAGAATGGTCTTTAAAACATGCAATTTTATTAAACAAAGCTTTTCATTTCCAACAAGTCTTAGCACTATGGTTATTCATCCCACAAAAAGTGCATGGAAATGATTGCATTATCTTCTATACATTATATCCAAACTTCTTAAAAGTATCAATTAGATCAGAAGATTTAGTGTAAGAATCAGGTGGTGGAATCTCAATACCTCTTTTACCTTTACACCTTTGAACTAGTGGCCTATTACCTTCGCTATTGGAAGCTCATCTTCCTTTAGCCATAGAAGAAACTTCTCCATCATCTACCTGCACACTAGTATAACCCAAACCTGCATGAAGAGGTCTATGCTCAACCTGAATTGGGTTAGATATACCTTGGCTATCTCTACCAAGTCCTCCATTATAACCCATTTTAAACAACAATTTAGATCTTATGCCCTTAGTGTATCTTTCAAAATCACCAAAAATAATATTACTAGAATCTGAATCTAAAATGGTAGAAGAAGATGAAGATTCCTGTGGTGAAAAACTTACACTACACTCATTCATAGTCTCTGCATATGAAGTTGAAGGCTTTACCTTTTCACACTCACCACATTGCAATCTAATCAAGAGCTCATCCTTGGATTCAAGCTCTGATTTCAAAATTGTAATTTGCTCTTCAAGGGAATAGAGCTTGCATCTTATGAATGCATTCTCATCCTGAATCTAGCTATCGATGCTTTCAAGCTCTTCCATCTTGGCTTTATGTGACAACTTGTCCATGGTTTCCTACAAACAAACTGATTCCACAATTGCACACTACAATATAATCAAGTGATATGGATAACCAATAAATTGAAAGCTACTGTCAAAACTCAATCAAAAGCTATCCCAGCTTTCTAATTGCTCTGATACCAATCTGATCTGTAAACATCACTGATAAACTCAAAGTGAAATTTTAAAAGTATGAATTCTAAATTTTCAACTTATAAGATGTTAGAATGATTAAAAACTGATGAAAATCTGATCCAAATCAAGTTTCAAAACTAAAATAAAGGTGAATTAATAGATCACATCAAATATCCATTGAAACCATTAGATTTTTCAAATTCTTGATTTACTCAATTTCTCGTAAATAATCAAATGATTAAATTTTGCATTCTTGATTAAAATATGAATTATAATCTACAATTTAACTAAAATTGAAATGCAAAAATGAATCCAAAGATCAAAACACAGAAATTGTTTACAGAGTTTAGAATTTCATACGTCCTTGAGTTCGTATCGAACCGATCCATTAATTGTTGCTAAATTTGCAAGCCAAAGTAATACTTAAAAAATAAAAAAATATTATATCTCTCTGTGAAAATAGTGATTAGCCCTTCAAAAGACCTTGGCTGACTCAGCACGTCCTTCACCTTCCTGAATCACACGCAGAGGCTTCTCCGAATCAAAATTAGAAATTTATATAGCTAAAAATGGCATCACCAATTCTCTAAAATGGGTAAATATATATATTGCATAAATAGTATTAGAATTTTAAACAACTTTGTAGTTTACTTCGAGCTCTGATTCAGTCTCTAAGGGCTTCAAAATGACCAAATACAACAAATCGGTCTATATTTTTTCATACACAGTTCAGAATTCGATAACTTCAAGTAGAAATTCATGCCTTTAATAGCACTTACACATCTACAGCACTAGTGGTCAAGGCTAATAAATTTTAGGTGGTAAGTCAGGGGTTCAAAACTGCCTCCCACCTTTCCAGGTGCCTTACATGCATTTGAAAACTTCCTTCCCTCCTTTTTAGGTGCTTTGACTTGTCCTCCCTCCATTTTTGGCACTTAGACTAATTAATTATCCCACATGGGCTGCATGGAAGGTGGCTTCATGTTTTAAAGAAGCTCAAGCACCTCATTGAATGTGTCAATGCCCCTTTTTTTGGGAGACTTGGTGCCTAGTTAGCATGCACGTTGGACTTGTTCTCTCCTTCAAACTCGCCACCTTGGTCAAAGAGCTTATCTCACACTGCCATGTGGCCTGTTGATGACATGACATGTCATCGAACCAAATTTTTTTCAAACCTTAGCATTTTCTAAGTGTCAACCTCTGATAGGTCCAAATGTCGAAATGTCCTTGAAACACGTGCAAAATGTCGCAAGTGACATTATTTGACAAATCTTCAAATGACCATAACTTTTGCATATGGTGTCCATTTTTCAAACCACAAAAAGTGTCAAAAATCTCTCAACGAGATCTACAGTGTGCCACCATTAAAATTCAAACTTGAAACCATTATTAGAATTCAATTTTTTATTAATATTCTACACATAATTCACTAATATGAATCATATTAAACTTGAAATAGTGTGCCAAGATCTCTGAATAGTGTTCAAGAAATAATTTTGAACCCTATAGAGAGAGATCCAAAATTTCAAGAGAAGGAAAAATATGCATTAACCTATCTATTGCAAAATGTGAATGAGTCAATTCTTCATTAACCTTCTAAAAAGGAAAAGTGGGGTACATATAGGGAAAATTAGGGCAGCATAAGGAAGCCCCTAATTTTCCTAATTAACTAATTAAAAATAAATATAATTATCCTATGGGCCCTTTATAACTAAACTAAGGAAGCTTAAATAACATAGAATTGCCATATGACTATGTAAGTAAAACCCAATGGGACAAAGCACTACACTAACACCTCCCCTTAAATGTAGCTTAGGTGAGATGAGAATTAGGTCCTGGCATTGAAATATTGATGAGATCCCCAAGTACATAATGATGAACCTCC
The DNA here is from genome assembly GCA_037957365.1 of Torreya grandis. NCBI lineage: Eukaryota > Viridiplantae > Streptophyta > Pinopsida > Cupressales > Taxaceae > Torreya > Torreya grandis. Next base: position 4,411,678 of record JARHVA010000110.1, read on the forward strand.
ATAAGAGGAAGAAAAAGGTGGAGCAGCCCTAATCCCAATGAGAGCTCACAGATGAATAAGTTTACTCTTTATGAGGGGCTTGGTTAGAAAATCTACAGTCTACTCTAATGTTGGATAGAATCAAAGATAAATGACTTGCTCATTGATAAGCTCCTTTATCAAATGCATATGAATCTCTATGTGCTTGGTCCTTTTATGGAGAACTAGATTCTTGTAAATCTAGATAGTGGTTTGGTTGTCACAATAAATGATTATTGGCTTATGAAATTGGACACCAAACTCAGTAAGAATCCCTTGAAGCTATATTGATTCAGTGGTGGCATTGACAACCCCTCTATATTTTACCTCTATTGACAATAAATTAATTGCATGTTGCTTCTTTCTTGACCAACTTATTAGGCTCAAACCAAGTGAGAAACTTTAGCTTGAAGTGGACTTTTAACTCTGACTATCTCTAGCCCAATCTGAATCTATGTATCTAATAAAATCAACCTCTATTTCTAATCCATAGTGTATCCCATAGTTGTGTAAACCCTGAATGTAGTGAAGAATCCACTTTGCTTCTTTCCAATGTAACCCATGTGGCTCCTGCATAAACTAGGAGACCAAACCAACTACATAAGATATGTCAGGTCTAGTGTGTGTGAGATAAATAAGACTACCCATAAGTTGTCAATATGGAGTTACATCAATGTATGGTGTAGGGAAATTAGCCTCAAGATTCACACTATACAAGAAGGGAGTAGGGAGTAGGAGATGGTTTACAATCAGTCATGTTAAACCTTGCAAGCAAATCAATAGAATATTTGGATTGTGATAATGTTATCTCAAAATCTGACAGAATGATTTCAATCCCAAGAAAGTAGTGTAACAATCCCATGTCTATCATTGAAAATCTATTCAAAAGTATGGTTTTCACTACTAAGATGGATGATTGTGAGCTCCTTGTAACTAGTAAGTCATCCACATAAATAACTAGGATCAATAGAGAATCATCTTACTACAAGATGTAGACATTCAGATCTATGTGGCATCTGGTAAACCTAATTGTGAGGAGAAAGGAGTCCATCTTAACATACCATGCCTTAGGGTCATGTTTGAGTCCATAGATAGGTTTATTGAGTCTGCAGACTAAGGAGGTATCTTACTTACAACCTTGTGGTTTCTACATATATATATCTTCTTTGAGGTCACCATGTAAAAAAACATTCTTTATGTCCATTTGGTGAACATCCCATCGATGTACAGCTATGATGGCTAGAGTGAGTCTTATAGACATCATCTTGGCTATAGGAGCAAATGTCTTAGTGTAGTCTATGCTAGGAATCTGAGAAAATCCATTTGTAACTAGATGAGCTTTGTACTTATCAATTGACCCATCTACATAATACTTGGTCTGATAAACCCATTTGTAATGGACCAATTTTCTTCCTTTCAAAAGAGGGACCAAGTCCCATACTTTGTTCCTAATTAGGGAACTATACTCTTCCTACATTGTAGAATCCCATTCTATAATGCTAGATGCCTCATAAAAGGTTTGTGAATCTAAGGTAATGGCCAAGTAGGCATATGATGTCCCCTAAAACTGTGATCATGTTTTCCTTGTATCCAATGGATTTACAACCCATCCTTAACACTTTAAAGTGTCTGTCTAGCCCAAATAGGACCAAAATTATATGATATTAGAGAATCAAGAGATGAATCCTCATCATCTATAGTGTGAGTGTGATATGGAAGAGGATAATCCTCATCACTACTTTCATCACTTTAAATTGAAGAAGAAGAAGAAGAAGAGGCATTCTCATCATCAAGAGGATCTTGAGGTGGATTTATGTCACTGCCTAAAGTGGAATCAATGTCCAGTGATACTTTTTAAGAGCTTATAGTGTTAGGATTATGTTCAAGTGTGCCCTCATGAAACTTGACACTCCTTTCAATGAATAACTCATGAGTTTTAGGATGGAAAAGCCTATATCCCTTAACATCCTCTACATACCCAACAAAGATGCAAGACTAACTCTGAGGGTCCATTGCCTTGTATTTCTTCTTGGGAACATAGGCCATTTCTGGTGATCCAAACACTTGAAAGTGATCTACTATGGGCTTGTGACTATCCAAAGCTTTAAAAGGAGTGATTCCCTTCAAGTCTTTGTGTGGAACTCAGTTTTGAATGTAGTATGCAAATTTGATTGTTTCAACCCAATAATGAGGAGCAAGAGACTTTGATTGAAGCATGTAGTTTGCCATTTCCTTCAAGGAATGGTTCTTGCATTTGACCACACCATTTTGTTGAGGACTATATAGAACTATGTGTTACATCTGAATCTCCTCTAATATGTAAAACTATTCAAACATAGTATTGACATACTCCTTTCCATTTTCAATCCTTAAGATTTTAATGGAACATTCTGACTACTCCTCCACAAGTGCCTTGAAGTCCTTAAAGTGACCAAAGAACTCAAACTTATTTTTTAGAAAAAATATCCAGGTGTACCTCAAAAATTCATCGATGAATGTGAGCATGTATCTTATCCTATTGAATGAAGGTTTTGGAAATGGTCCTACTAAGTCACTTTGGACTATCTCTAACTTCTATTTAGCTTTCCTTGCTTTGCCCTTATCATATTTGTATTCTATATGATTGCCAAGAATGCAACCATTACATACGTCATATAAGAATTTGACATTAGGAAATTATGAAACCATGTCTTGATGACTGAGTTTCTCCAGGTAACGGTAGTTTAAATGGCCAAACCATTCATGCCATTATTTGCTTACTCCATTTGCATGAGTAAGAAGTGTAGCTAAGGGCTTATCTAGGGCAAAATATGAGAAGGTATAAAGCTTTAACTAATTATTAGCCTTCCCATAAGCCACTATAGTGTCACTATGTAGCTTCTTGATGACCACTAAATTAGGTGTGAACTTAACTCACTTCCATGCACCTATTTGAGTAATTTGATATACTAACCGAAGATTGGTGGATAACGAAGGAACACACAAAGCATCATTGAAGGTCCCATAACTTACTTCAATCAATCCTTTACCATTAACTTCTACTGAAGTGTCATCACCCATGAGAATTAAAGGCACAAAACATGGATCTATTTTTGAAAATAGATCCTCTGAGGAAGCTATATAATAGGAAACACCCAAGTCAATAACCCAAGGTGAAGGCTGAGAAGCTATTGTAACAAGTGCACTGCCCTTATTTTTATCCTTTTTTATCTTTTGCCTTTTAATAATCTTATGCAGACATGTTCTAAGATGAGGATTCAAGAAAACTGATGTTATTCTTCTTAAGCATCTTAGTCAAGGTGTCAATCTTCTTTGTCATGCATTGAGATTCAATGTGTCCAAGTTTTTTGAAAAAGTTGCATTTGAGTTTCTCCTTCTTAGGTTTCCCACTTAAGGAGGACTCATTTGGTGATTAATTTAGCTTGGCATCTGATTTTTTATTCTTCTTATGCTCATGATTAGGTTTAGACTATTTCTTCTCCTGTTTGTCACTGCTAGAAGACTTCTTCTTGTCCTAATTCAAAATCAAGGCATGTGATTTTGAATACTTCAATACACCCATTTGAAACAAATTATCTTACTCTCAAATTAGATTGATAACAAACTCATCAAATGATGGCATTTTCTAAGTGGATCCAAGTGGACCTTTGGTAGCATGAAATGTAGAGATGAAAACTGAATAGTCATGACCTAGTTTTGCAAGTATGAATATAATCAACTAATCATCTATTTTATCAATGCCACATTGTTTCAAATGTAGTCTCAGTGATTTAAACTTTGTAAATAAGTCTTGCAGGGTGTCATAGTCACCTGGTCTCAATGTGATGAGCTCATTCTCTAGATCATGACCCCTCATGATGTTTTGCACTCCAAAAAGCTTGTCCAAGATTGTCCAGACTTCATTCAAAGTTTTTGAAGATTCAACATGAAATTGGAGGTCAAGAGACATTGACAAGAATAAAAACTCATAGGCCTCATCCATCTGTTATACCACTTAACCTTTTCCTCACCCATAGTGATCAGATATATTTCTTTACCTCTCAAAGCAAGCTACATTTTAGACTTCCATTCAAGATAATTAAATGGTGTGAGTGGTTCAATATTTAGATCCATTAGTGAAAATTAAAATGAGACAAATTAAAAAATTGAAATGAAAGCAAAAAATAGAAAGCACATAATATAAGTACCCCCTAAACTATCAATAATACCCCCTAAAGTTGCAATGCATACACACTTATTCTTGGATGTTGAGCACAACAAAAAATGTGTCTATGAGTAATTAGTGTGAGAAATTATGAGAGGTATGTTGAGCACAGCCGATAATGCATCCAAGAGGAAAGGTATAAAAGTTTGAAGAGAGTTTTAAGCTATTACACCATGTGAAAAATGGACGTTATAAAAGTCCTAAAGCAATGTCACCAATAATAGAGCGTGATAAAATATATACTTTAAAAAAAAAAGCATCCAAAAAGGAGCTACAGATTGAAATTTATAACACTTACTGGTTCTTAATCCTACATTTTCTTTGACCCTTTCCAAAAATGGAATTTTTTTACCATGTGTTTTTTCATCCAAAAATCCAAAAATGGAAACAACTTTATTCTATTTCTTCATTACCTTTCACCTAAAATTTGACACCCTCTTGAATGTCACCCAAGGTTTCAACACTGCTTGCAACTGCTTTTCGTATAAAGTAAGAAGTAATTGACCCTAGAAAAATAGAGTGGGTCTTGCTAGTGTAAATCAAGTTCTTGACCAACACTACTTCAGCCTTTCTAACATCTGTAACTTAAAAAGGTAAATGAGTAGTTGACCCTAAAAAACTTGATTACATATTGGCAGTGTATTTTGGGGTTATGGAGTCTGACTGCTAAAGACCAATTACCTTGGAGAACCCTGATTACTTCCAAGTAGTTGCCCTGGAGAACCCTGATTACTTTTAGTAGTGTATTTCAGGTTTCTTGGACTACTTAACTTTATGAATTAGAAGTAAAGTAATGCCAAATACCTGACTTAGTCTATGATCAATTTGTTGGGGTTGAGAAACCTAATTACTTCCAATTGTGGCATTGGAAAAGCCTAATTACTTCCAATCAATGTAATTCAAGTTTCTTAGATTGATTGACTTCATGAATTGAAAGTAAAGTAATGCTAAAAACCTAATTTTGTCTGCAAGTAAGTTATTACACTTCAAAAAATTGATTTGGTCTAGAATCAAGTAATTGCCTTTTGAGAACCTAAATTAGTTTATGGAGAGTAAATTGGGGTTTGCAGGCTTGATTACTTCATCCACATAGACATCTGACTAGATGGAAGAAATTGATTTTTTGGAAAATCCATGAACTTTCTCAAAAAACTAAGAGCAACCCATTTTAGATCTCAAAAACCCAAAAAATATATGTAAATGGATTTTTCATCAAAGGCCTTCTAACATGAGTTTTGAGGCAAATTAATAAAATGCCTCCAAGGTCAAAAATGGTAGCCAAGATAGAAGAAAAACCAACAAGGTGAATGCATGGAGGATCTTACCAGCGAGTCTATTGTATGAGGCTATCAAGAAGGCTCTAATATTATGAAAAAGTGTACCAATATATTTGAATAGAATTTAATCAATAATTTCAATTCCTATAGAGAGAGCTCCAAAATTCCAATAGAAGAAAAAATATGCATTAACCTATCTATATCAAAATGTGAATGAGTCAATTCTTCATTAACCTTCCAAAAAGGAAAAGTAGAGTACATATAGGGAAAATTAGGGAAACATAAGGAAGCTCCTAATTTTCTTAATTAAATAATTAAAAATAAATATAATTAGCCTATGGACCCTTTCTAACTAACTGAAGGAAGCTTAAATAACATAAAATGGCCATACAACCATGTAGGCAAAACCCAATGGGAAAAAATGCTACACTAATAAAACTATTAACTATTTTTTTATTGATTAGATTTTTGTTTGCACATGTAATTGCTTTAAAATAGTCAATAAATGTAAAAAATACATGAATTTTAAATGTTTCATAATTGAAAGGAAACTAAATGTCAAAATAGATAAAGAACACACATAAGAAAAAATTGAAAATAGATAAAAAGATTAACCTGGAGAATCCCAATTTTGGAAAATTATAGAAAAGTGAAAGATCTCCTCCTCTTTCCTCTATATCCCTTTGTAATTATAAGTTTATTTCCCTCTTAAGGACTTTGTGACCATTATTTGCATTTTCACATGCTAACACATCCATGCATTCTTTGAAATTTTCTACATTGCACTTTCTTTACCTTGTCCCAACTCCAAAAAATCATACAACAAACACATAATAAGAACTACTATGAAAAAAATGAGAATCTCTACCTCATTGAGGCATGGAGTTCAAATTTGATTTGCACTCTAACACTTGGGTGAATTTAACTCCAACCATTTTATAGAGGGACATCACATCTGAGCTATAAAATTATAACTATCTTCCTTCCATTACCTTTTATAGGTTTATATATACACAATAACAATACCTCAACTTGAATCTAGAAGGATAAAGATAAGAAATAAAAGACAAAACATCTCTCTCACTCATTCAACAATCGATGATTCATTATCCTGACAGTTACATTGTTTTTGTAACTGAAAGAGGTGGCACCATACCTTTTATGAAAATGTGTGTCCTCATTTATAAAGTCAATTCATAGGTTTTTTGGCAAACATCCTAGATACACACTCATTATGAGATGTCCTATAATTTTCAGAGGGCATAATGTTTACATACATACTCAAAATCAGATGCCATTTTTTTTTAAATTGCATAACTTTTTGAGAGAAACCCAAATATGTACTCTAAAAGTATTTTTGATTCCACCCATATTATATTTTAATCCTTATATCATAAGTTATTCATTTTCTCAGACTATTGTAGATACTTCCAAATGCCTTCTTAACAATTTAATGTCTTTCCATAAGTGTGTTGCAAACATTTATTACATAAGTTATAATAGTGGGACCAATTAGCTAACATAGTTAATATATTAGACCCAAATTTTGAATAAAAAATAGGAAAAGGAGAGATATAAAATGAAAGAAAGAAAAGTGGGAAATAATAAGAAACATGAGAAAATGTGTCAATAAAAACCTAATCTGAACTAATGATCAACAAATACTAATTACTACCCATATCAACATTAAGTATATATATTATCATATTTTTCATGTTGACATATTTATATCAAAATTTAAATTATACTTCTTTCTCTCCTTTAAATTAAATTGATAATATTATTTAATTATACATAATATTTACTAGAAATTTAATACGATATTATATTTTTAAAATAATTTGATAATATTTGTTTAATTATATATAATATTTATACACAATTAAATAGAGTATTAACATTAAAAATGGTGCAAACATAATATTATTGTGATGGTATGGATTCAAATAGAGAATAACATTTAAAAAGCACGTGGTGCACATGGAATTGACATGACAATGAATATTGGTAGGGTTTCTGGTATAAATATTTAATTCAAACATTTTTTTAATGAAATATATTAATAAAATATATAATATACAAATAATTCAAAAAAAAATAAGTTGTATGGAAACATGCCTAAATGTTAGACTATGCCAAGCCTTAGAGTAGGAAATAACAAAAGCAAAAATAACACTAGGCCCCACCTAGGAACAAGTCATCAAAACATTATAAGAGAGAATATTAAGATTCCATAGTAAGGCCAGAAGGCAAAGAATCCATATCATCTAGACCTCAACCCAAGCTTGGTAAGTCATTTCCATCTAGAATTCGCTCCCAACCAGAAGCTAGAGTAGTATCCTTATCATATTCTTATGGTTGAGTAGGAGAAATGGCTAGAAAGAGTCTGGGGAACTTATCCAAAATGTCTAACCAACCTCTAGGTGGTACCCCCTAAGCATCTAGACATAGAGGAGGTAGAGGAGCATCCCAGCCATATTTCCCAATAGAGGAAGGAGGTGGGGGTTACCACCCTTGCTGCTACCCAAGAGGGGTCATACATTGATACAAGGTGCCAATGTGAGAGTGACCCTGAGATTGGCTACATTGGTGCCCACCTCAAGGTAGAATGGTAATTCTTTCATCAATTCTGGTATCCCTTGGTGAAGAATGAGTAATATTCACCATAACACAAGGATCATCTCCCCAATGAGTAAGAAGGTCCTGGAGATGGCCAAGATCAATGGCAACTTTATTTTCCTACACTTGTATCTACAAAAGAACATTAGAGATAATAAATGACTTGCTAAGATTAGGAAAATTACAATCTGAAGAAGCATTGTTAAATACTACATTATTTTTTTTCCATAACCAAAATACAATATCCAATATGAAAGTATTCCAAACTTGGGTGTATTTAAAAGGCAAGGTGGGTTTATCTCCAAGAAGGGTATACTATCAGTGAAAAAATTTAGGATGGAAAGGCTTATAAAGGTCATGAATCCATGTCCAAAACCTTTGATCTTTGGAATAGTGCTAGAAAAGATGAAGGAACATTTTTAGATGGCCATAGAAAGGGCTTATTAGAAGGGAAATTCCTAAATGCACAAGCCTTCTACCTATAGGTAGTCCCTTATATAAGATAGACCAAGTCAAATGAGCTAACTTAGGATCCAAAAAAGCCTCCCAAATAGTATGAAAATGGAATCAATAGGTATGAATGGAAGAATTTAGACCCCAATGAAAGTTAAAATTGTCTACCAGAGGCATGTGGGGAGTAAGCCACCCATAGCCAAGCTAGGGGTGTAATTACAAAATAAGATTTCAACATACCACTTCTAGTCCTTCCACCAAGGATGAGCAAAATGAACATAAATTTTTTGAATCATTGAAGGCAAAACAATGTTAAAGAATTCTTGGTAATATTCTCTATCAGCATTGACTAATAAAAATTTGGTTTTCACCTCTTCCCAGGATAGCCAATAGTGAGATTGCTTACAAAAGATATTCTAGATAATGTGAATGCATCTACAAAACATCTTAAGAGCATTGATCCAAGGAACTTTGACCAAAGCGACTTCATTTAAATTTATAATAGGTGACTACCATAGTGAGTGTGAGTTAATGGACAACCCATCTTAGAACCTTGATCCATTATAGAGAAGCCATGGTTTGATCCTTTCCCATGCTTTCAAGATAATTTTTTCCATAAAAGAGCTTAAAATTTAATAATGGATTTTATGATGAGTATATTAGCAAAGCCAAGCCCTTTTTAGGCTTTTTTGCCTTTAGGCAGGCCCAAAGAGATGTAGTGTTGAAATAACACCTTCCAGCCTTCCTTTCTATCAATGGCCTGCACAATCCATTTGGCGTATAAGGCAATTATTTGAAGAGGCACATTAATGAGCCCCATACCTATAACATCCTATAAGAGGCAGTATTATTACCAAGTAACCCTATAGAATCCATGGTCATGAGAAGAACTGGACCAAAGAAAATCCATGAGAAGTTTCTCAAGTTTTTATAAGAATTCTTGGAAGGCACCTACCATAAAGAGTAGTAAACATGGGTGGTTAAAAGCAATTTCAAGCAGATTTAGAATTTACTTGCTAATGATAAGGGCTTAGTCACCCAATATTCCATCTTCTTTGTTATTTTATCAACAACATATTGCCACAACATGGGTGGAGAGGCATCAAATGAAAAAAGGGATGACAAGAAACTTGAAGATTTTATCATGTTGGATCTAGGCCCATCCATATTTGGTAGCCCACGCTAACAAGGGGAAGTATGATTACTTATAGTAATAAGTTTTTTGTAATTAGATGCTTGAGCAAGAGGTAAAGTAGAAGGTGTTGTGACACTGCAAGGTGTCTTGACACTACAAGGCATTGTCCACATTATCCTCATCTTCAATAATGGTAAGGAAAGAATCATTAGCAAAGTGGTCATTTAATAGTCACATATCTTCTTGAGGGTTTTATTTATCTAGATGGAGATAGATTCCTTTAACAAGGCCCCTAACTTGGGAATTTGTAAGAAGATATCCAAAACCCTCAGTTATAAGCACATACAGGGTAGGTGTAAAAGGACATCCTTGATGAATATATCAAAACAAACCAAATTTCTTAGAAGTGACTCCATTAATAAAGAGGATGGTCGAGGCATCTAAAAAGAGCATCTGGACGGTTTGAATGAAATTGGGCCCAAAATATAGGGATTTAAGCATGGACAAGATAAAAGGCCACTCAATATGGTCATAAGTTTTTTCAAAGTCAATTTTTATGAACATATCTTGTTGCTTAGACCTTCTAGCCTAGTCCATTCCTTCCCAAACTACAATGATATTATCTAATATATATCTACTTTTGATGAATCCTATTTTCTCAAGGTGAATGATGTGTGGCAATAGATTACGTAATCAAAGCATCAAATCTTTAGTATTGATTTTGTAGGAAACATTTAGAAGGGTGATCAGTTGCTAAGTACAGATCAATTCAAGATTCCCTTGCGTAGGTATGAATTTAATGTTTCCTTTATTTATACTATTCCCTAGAGAGTGTGTGTAAAAGTCCTTTTGATAAACAAGGTATAAGTCAACACCCACAAAATCATGGAGGGTTTTATAGAATTCATAGGGGAAAACATCAATCCTTGGAGCTTTGTCATTTGCCATATGAGCCACTACCTCATGTATATCATCCACAGTGATGGACCTATCACAAGCTGCCCACTGAGTAGGAGTGATCTTGCAAGGCACCACTATGAGATACTACTAAAGGGAAATGTCATGCTCTATAGAGGATGTTTGATATCTAACACTTGTTGATAATGAAGGACAAAGACTTGAACAATTTGTGGTGTCTATGATGGTCTCCTTCCAACATCAGAGATAGCCTAGATTTGGTACTTTAAGTTTTTATCTTGAAGCATTTGAAAGAATTCTTTGGAGGCTTTGTCCCCTGTCTTAATCTAGTGGAGTCTAAATTTAATTTGAGCTCCCCAAGTAATGTCCCCTCTAATGTCCTTAATTTCATTTGCAATGAAAGTACCAATGCAGATTAAAAAAATCCATCCCTCCACAGTGCATGATCACACCATGATGGGGTGGATCTTAATCAAGCTGATCCATAATCATTTCAAAAAAAAGAGGTCTTAATTATTTTTATGAGTTCTTGATGGGACTTCCCACCCATTTCTACCTTACTCGCCTCTACCCCATCTAGAAGATTCATCTCTTCTGGTTCAACTTTGCATTCTCAGACCCCATGGGTGGTGATAGGGATTAACTAAAACTAACATCATGTAAGGAGGTTAGTGAGTGAAATAAAGTTTATAAGAAGTTCAAAAAAGGGGGCTTCACATAATTTATGAAATGGGTCACTAAGCATAACACTGAGATTACCATCAATGTCTTGAAAGAGTTTATCGATGACTCCACTAGTATGTCATGAGTAGGTGCCAAAGAATTCAAGGACCAGTCAAAAAAGTAAGAGTCCCTACAAAAGTTCTTAAGAACAAATTATTTCAAGCAGATGAACAAAAAAGGGTTCCCACGGGCTGACCTCTTGCATTACTAGCCAAAATGTTTCCTTCAGATTATGTGATATATGATGTTAGAAGGTAAGTATACACTAATATTCTCTCACCATTTCCTACTTCTAAATATTTTCATTAGGTATAAGATCAATCTACCCTTTTTCTTGCTTAAGTCCCTTGAAAACACTATCCTGCTTCACCAAGATAATGATACCAATCCCATTTTGTATCAAGGCATGATCCTCCTCTTTGTTAAGCTTGACCAATCCATTTTAGGCTAGGAGGTTCCTCCTTTGGGGAGGAATTTCAAGAGGACCCCCATAAATAATATCCTACTGAGGGATCCTACCAGCCTTCTAATTGCACCTCCAAAAATAGCTTATCATAGTCCACTCAGATGACCTCCCTCTCAAATTCCTATTTATCCCCAAACCAAAACCAATTGAAATAGGGACCCCTAAAAAATCTACCTAGAAAGGGAAGGCTATGGTTATGGAGGAGTTGTAAAGAAATAAATAGTTGCTAGAAAACTTTAACTCTAACATGTAACAAACTAATTTTGGCCTAGCTAAACTTATCAATGATTGGAATGCATTACACAAATAGGATGAAGTAACTATACAGGCTTTTTTTCACTCTGTTCAACCCCCTCAAACCTCTGATATGAATTTTATAAGGTTTTGAAATCCCCCCTGGGCTCCCCCAAAGGATTCATCCCCAAACAGTCTCCCTTGTAGGTAAAGGTAAAAAGCATCCCAGAATAATCCTCCCTAGCAAAATGGCTAAAGGCCCTAGAAACTATACTTGGCACAAAGATTCAAAGGACAAACTGACCATCCTGACAAAGGACACTACTAAAGTTGAAGACCCTTAGGAGAGACCTTCCTCCTAGTTCTTCTAGATTTTCCTATTTTTCGCTTTCACTCTAAGTACTATTTTTTGCTTTTTGGTTTCTTGGCCCTAGTTGGCCTGTTTAAGCTTCTGTAATGCACTCTTGTGGTTCTAGGTCCTTATAAAACCTAGATTTTACCATATCAAATTAAAAAAAAATCTTCCACACAAACTTGATAGTATATTATTTTGAGATAATATTTACAATGTAGGTAAAAGCTTTATAATCATTTACAGGTGGTTAAAACATGTAACCAATTCTTATGAACCAACTAACCTTAACAAGATAAATTAAATTAATTTACTAACAAATCAAAATAAATAATTAAAGATACATTAGATCATACAACCCAACAAAGTCCCCTTGATCCAAAAGGATATAGCAGATAAATGAACTAGAGCAATGACTTTGAAGTCATCAAAGGATCTTTATCATAACTACAAGTGGTTTACTCTACCACTGACACTGACTAAAAATGGATGTCTCTCTATAGAGAATCCCACCCCTACGAGTTATGGTAAAAAATGTCTCATGAACATGATCAAGGCCTATTCATCCTTGGTGATCATTATACCATACTATAGTAGAACATGATCAAGCATATGTCCAACTACATCAACCCACATAAGGTCTCACATAAAAACCCATCTAAGTGACAAACCTATATTGTGTATGGTACATCTCACTAATATCATATAAAGTTGGTGACCTTTACTAATACTGAAGGTGCTATTAACCCCTAGCAACTTATATTTTCACTGATGATTGATCAAAGTCCAACTAATGCCTAAATCTTCTCCCCTATCAAGCAAGAGGTGAGAAACCATGCATCAAGAAAAACAAAAATAATTAACTCTATTTTCTCCATGTTATGAATATCAGATATAGAAATCCAAAAAAGGAACTGAAAGCAAGAACACAAGCTAAAATTTGCCATTTAAGCATTCAACCCATACTCCGAGCGAATAACCAACTAGAGAGGGCACTTGTCCTCTAGCCTCCAATGGATCCTCCAACCTCAATTGTTACTTATTTGGTTTCAATAAAAATGATCTTATGACATGTAATGGATGATGTGTTTGTTAACAACATAAACAAGAGGTGGAATTGTGAGAATTTTAATGTCAAAAGTGTCAGTTTCCATTAAAAATGCACCTTTATACATCAATTTTAATACATTTATCATAAAAAAGCATAGAAAGAGGCTTCAAATCATATAAGTAACTATTCTGATGTGTCTATAACATTTAAAATACTATATTTTGACTAGTCACATGACCAAAGGAGTGACTCATCACTTACATCTTATATAACCATTATAACTTTGATATAACTCTTTTTACAAAAATAAATTGACATAAATATGACCACAGTGTTTTGAACCCCTCACCTCCTTGTTTTCAAGTAACTACCAAAATGAGCCTATCCACCTTCCCATCAATCAATTAAAAAATACATAGGTAGAACCTTCTATAAGATCTTTGTCTTTTGGATGTGAAAAATTAAATATACAACAAATCTTTCACTTGCATGTAAAATTGGTACTCTTATATTTAGTATGTTGTTTCTAGATGGGACCCATTGAGAGTTTTTATAAATCAAAACAAACAAACAAACAAAAATTCTTTTGCATTTCACCACTCTATGTCATAGCTTGAATTACTACGCCATTACCTAGAATATGTCTTACAATGCTCAAAAATTGCTATTAATCCTTTTGAATGTTGGACAAAGGTTGATAACTGGAGTTCTATCTAAAAAATAAGAAGAAAATAGTGAAAATTTAATAATTTTCAAGTGTTTCACTACTATGCTTTACATCTTTAGGGGAGCCCACAAAAAAAATGCAGACTGTTATATCTTTTGTGCAATATTGAACTTAAAATTCAAAAAAAACTTGTATATGCTCTACTATATCATACCACTTCATGGTTTTGTAAATGCATACAAATTCTCCCATTTTCCTTCATACATTTGGTTTTGATTGATCTACTTCCATTAACCCAATATTAGTTTGTCATGAGTGCTTGAATTTAAATATTTTATAAATAAATCCACGTGTGGTAGCATAGTCGTGTATATTTTCTTTCTAGTCAGGGCTTGCCATTTGGATGTAGGCATAAATGAGTAGATTTTAGTGAATTGGAAATTGATCAAATTTTGTGAAAATTATAATCATAGTATTTTATCCCTATAACATGATCTACTAAATATTAATATGAAATGAAGGTTGTACAACTTCATTCTTCACTCTCTCCCCCATGAGTTTATTTCTCCATCTTTGATACCACTATTGGCTCCAGGAATGGGAGAGAAATTTGAAAATTACATCATGAATAAATTCTTTCACACAAAATTAATTATATATTATTTCAAGATAATATTTACAATACGAGTAAAATATTTATAAGATTTTATAGGTGGTTACGAGATGTAACCAATTCTCGTGAACTAAATTCAGTAATATAAAGTAAATTAATTTACTAAAAAAGCAAAATAAATAATTAAATATCCTTTGGATCATATGACCCAACAATAATTATCTATAATCTTGATATGATGCCGTAAAGAATAAACTTGAACCTATAATATTGCATTAAAGAGATATTTTTCTAGTGTTAAAGTCGTACAGCTGAGCTTTGAGGAAGTATTAGAGTGAGAATATCTTTCAATTTTAATGAGCTGGTGGCCATAGATTCTCAAAAAGTGAGAGGTCCTTTTGATGACATCATCCCACCAAAGAATCCAAAAATAATATTGGGATGGATGTGCATCCAAATTATAAACTCTATGAATCTACACCACAATGGGCCCATGCTTGAGTAGGGAGGTATTAATAAAGAATTATGTTTTATGGACCTTGGTTTTCATGAATTGCCATGTCATTTGAAACCAAATGGGAGAGTGATCAAAAATCCTAAAATCTAGAAACACCTACACCAAAGGAGAAAAACCATTATCAAAATAAAAATATGGTTGGGTGAACATCATTGCTCTATCTAGGCACTTCAGCATCTGAGTGGGGCCCTTGTAGACATTAGAAAATTGCACATGATAGATCTAGATATCAAAATGCCTACAAACCATTCTTGACCCTATCGGACCTTGAGTCTAGTTGACCACCTAGTTAGCTAAACTAATCAACCTACTAACTTAACCTTTAACCAAACATTTTAACCCCTTTTTAACCCATTTGCCTCTATACACTCAACCATTGATGGTCAGCGTAACCATCAATGGTTAGCCTGATCATAGACAGTTAGGTCCTTACCTTCTTAACACATCACCAGTTATGTACAAGATAATGAAGCATAATAAAATATGTTTGACTTATACAGTGTTAATGAACTCCCAAGCATTGAAATCAGTAACCTCACCTACTAGGGAACCTTTTATCCTCCATCTCTCTTTTCTTATAAAAAGAGGGGAGTAGGAAGTGAAAATGATCCATCATCACAAGAGTTATCAAGCATACAAGTATTCAAGATCTCTAGCATCCAATTTTCCTTCAAAAAATCAACAAAAAAATAAACCCAAACTTCTACCAAATTTGCTTTTTAGGCCAAAGTATTGTTAATCTGGCAAAATTATCCTAGCTTTCAACCATCAGCCATACACTAAGCTATAAGTATATTTGTACTTGTTCTTTATTTTATTGGATTTCTAATCCTTGTAACCTGATCATAGCTATCTACATCTTGTTTCCCAACTACCAGATCCTTAATATAATCATTATCAAACCTCTAACCCAACCAAAAACTCTTTTTTCTAATTATCTTCAAAATTCATAGAGAATTGTTAATGGTTAGCACAATTATTGATGGTCAACCCAATCACCAATGGTCACCCCAACCACTGAAGGTTTACCCAATTATTAATAGTCACTATGACAAAAAATAATAGCAAGTTATTTTTAGCCCCTTAACCCTAACCAAACCTAACTTTATGTATTCCTACCTGTTTATAGACCTTTTTCTAATTTTTTGAACTTGACCCCACCCACTCTAGCACAAGTACTGACCTGATTTTGCTATATTTAGTCATTTTATTTAATAAACATTATATTTTCCTTTTGTATTTCATTTCATTTTCTTTATGCAAGGACTTTAATTTATCATTTCCAACTTGATTGTTATCAACAGTGGATTGATAGCCTCCTAGCAAGCTTGTGCTTCTTGGATCTAGCTCATCCTAGGAAATCCACTTAACTATCTTGCTAATGACCCCTTTTATTAGTTATTTCTTATCTATAATTTATTCTTTATGATCCAAAGAGGAGTTATTCATCTTCATCTAGATTACGTGTATATCACCAAACACATATTTCTACCATACCTTTATTACTAGTTTCTTATCTTCTTCCAAAATTAAGAAATTAGCAACAATTAAGAGAAACATTTTAGCACATCCGATGGGACCTAACATCATCTAGACCCCCTTTTATTTCTTATTTTATTCTCTGCTCATCTAGTGAAATCAGAAATTTCTTTTGGGCTTAAAATAAATATTGCATTACATTGATTGCTTTCTTGTTTTAGTTCATTTAGTTAACTTTAAAAAGCAAAGTAATTAATCATAGATTCATTATTGTTATCACACACTTTACCAAACCACATAATCAATCAACACACTAAAATAAACTTGAGACAAGGACCGACTAGGATTTCATCACCTAGCATTAAACCTTACCCCTTCCCAATAATCCCATTTGGAGCTCATTACCAAAGAGAGAACTAACTCAGCTCTCTACTTGAGTATAAACTTTGATATTCAATATATTTTGACTAAGCACCTAACACCCTTATCGTTGTGGTGTGTGAAGTGAGGGGGTAGGCCCCAATATCAGGCCATGTACTGAAGTTCAATATAGATTCTCTTTGAGCACCTAAACACAACTTGAAACCAACCTTAGATTTCCTCTTTATTACCTAATCTACAAGCCAAATTTCCTCTTCACACTTTCTAAGGCATAAGCCAAAAGTGATTTAAAAATAATCCTAAGTTTTTTAAACTTACTTTAGTGTATGCTTAAATTACCTTGAGTTCTTTTCTTTTGCTTTCTTTTTGTTTGAGGTGTGAGTTTTTGTCATTTATTTCTATTCCTCTCATGGTCTTTACTAGACAACAATTAAGGAATCAAACCAACTAAGGACCACCTTTTTCTTCCTCTTCCTCTTCCTCTTATATGGAGTATAATTCAGATGTTGAAGATTCTCCTCATCATTCTCCTCCTCCTACCATGCTATGGATAGTTGTTGAGGGTGATTCATATTT
This sequence comes from Torreya grandis, assembly GCA_037957365.1. Classification (NCBI taxonomy): domain Eukaryota; kingdom Viridiplantae; phylum Streptophyta; class Pinopsida; order Cupressales; family Taxaceae; genus Torreya; species Torreya grandis. The sequence continues at coordinate 4,429,361 of JARHVA010000110.1, forward strand.
TGCCACATTCCTTGGTAACAACCTCACAACCCTCCAACATTACCTTAACACCCTATCTCACCACACCTTTACTACTTTAGTTCCTCCCACAGATCCACCTTATGGTATGCCTACACTTATTATGATTGGTGTTACATGCACCCAAATGTTTATCACCCAAGCCTCTTCTTCTACCAATATCCCATCCGCTACCACTACCGAAACCCAATCCAACATTCTAACCAATAACCAAACACCCCTATGCCAAGTAACACCTCTAATATAGGGGAAACATTACCTCTTATTACTTATACCCCATCTACCATGGGGGTATCTTCTACCCCTATTTATATCACCCCCTTTATTACTACCAACCCACTAATTTATAACCCATGCCAAAGTTTGGTACTTTCCATACCTTCTACCCTTTCACCTATTAGTACAAGAGTCACCACTCAACCTCAACCTAACACTTCAACCATACCTATAAATCAACCCTTGTATATCCCTCAAAAAATACCCATGACATCCTACCAATATGTTCCTAACCCACAAGGATACATAACAACTTCTACCCAAACTTTTGTGCCCACATACCAATATGTGGCCTCATCCCAACCTTCAATGACCACATACCAATATGTGGCATCTTCTTAACCTTCTACCTCTTTCCATACATTGCATCCACCCAACCTCAACTAAACCTACCATCTAATTATGGAACTACTCAACCTCAAATAGATTTGGTTAATATGTTGATGGATAAAATGTCCAATCTCGAATCATCCATTTATGGGGATCATAACCTTATATCTTATGATCAAATATTCAATGAACCCATTCACCCATCCATTCCTATCCGACCTTATCCTTCTCAATTATAATTACCTAAGTTTTATAAATTCCAAAGCAAGGAGGACCCCCAACAACATTGAAAATCATTCTGCCATTATTGCTATTTGATTGCATATGATGATGCTCTTTTCCTTCATACCTTTCCCATGTCCTTTTCTGGACCAACCTTGGATTGATATAGTTTTCCTACCAAGCACTCCATTTCCTCCTTTTCTCAACTAGCTTAAATCTTTTTAGATCACTTTTTATTCAATATATCTAAAAAGGTTTTCATTACTGACTTTTACTCCATTAGGCAATTTGATGACAAATCAATTGACGATTTCATAGCAAGATAGAGAGGTCTCATTAACTAACTTTCTTTCTCCTTACCCCAAATTTAGTTGATTGAAATATTTTCTCATGGTTTTCCCAAACATATTGCTCCCACTCTTCAAGTTTAGACTTTTAGAAACTTTGATGAGGCATTTATCAAGGCACGTAAATTAGAAATCAGAGCCATTGATGAGGGAAAACTAAAATTGCAAAACAAGAATTCTATATTTAAATCCAATGACCCTTCTTCAACCAAAACTACCAACCCATCCAACCATCCCAAAAACAAAATAAATGCAACCATAAACACAGTTATCTTAAAACCCACTCCACCTCCAATTATTAACAAACCAAATCAAACCAATTCTTCTAACCCATCAAACCAACAAACTTGCAACCAAAATTGAGCCCCTCCAAGATAATATACTCCCATAAGAGAGTCATATGCTTTCATTTTGGATAAAATTCTTAAAATAACCTCATACAACTTCCTCCTATCAAACCTCCACAACAATTTGATGCCTCTTACCCCACACCTAGTTGGTATAATGAAAATGATCTATGTTGATGTTAGTAGGTGCAATACCTTTAAAACCATTGTCCAAAATATGATTGGCAAGGGTGAAATATAATTAGATAATCCCAATGCACTTACAAATCAATCATTAGACATCTTTATTAAACCTTTTCCTAACCATGCACCTTCTACCAACCATAAAGTCAGCCAACCTCAAAATCACCTCACGCTCACGAGGTGCACATAGTCAATGTCATTATTAGTGAACCTACCATTGAGGAGACCATTACCTCAACTACCTCTTGTTATACCCCACTTATTGAAGTGGTAGAACCTTATTATATTCATTTAGACAACCAAACAAAGTAAGAAACCTCCTCTTTTTCAATTGATGAGATCATCAATTTACCCACCTCTCTTTTGATATAAATACCAAAAGATGTAATCATTGCTTCAACTACTCCTTCCTTCACTCCACTTATTAAAGTGGTGGAATCTCCACTCATTCCTTTTGATATCCAAACAAAAGAATCAACCACATCCTTTCTTTCACTTGATACCATCACACCTTCCTTACCTACCATGGAACTAACCACTCCCTCCTTGGAAACCATTCTAAAAGAAGAGATCATCTCCTCTATTCTTTCCCTAGAGTCACCATCTTCCCCAACTATAGAACCTCCCTTCTAAGAAAAAAGTGAAAAAAATACTCCCTTGTATTAGCCTATGGGCTTAATATTTGAAACCAATTACCAGTGAATCAAACCCATCTATAAACATTTTTCTAGACTGGTTCAAAATCTAGAGTTTACCTCCTCCCTTACCAAAACAAATATGAACCTTTAACCTCACTTTCATCTACCCTATCTCCTATTACCCCTATCTTCAAACCTATCATTACCAATACCTTATCATCAAATGTTTATTCCCCTAAAATCATGGAAGAAATACCCAAACCATGCTCATCTAAGAACATTAAATCACCTTAAACCTCCTTAACCAAACCCATCAAAAATCTAGGAATCCTTCCTACTCCTAGCTTAGCTCACCCATCTTTGAAGTTGTACTTAACCCCATCTAATCCACCAAAGAGAAATTTTACTAAACCCATCAAAAAGGTGGAACCACCCAAATTATCTCAAACCAAATCTATACCACCTCCTTCCTACCTACCTTCCATTTTAGGACCCCATCCTTCTACCATCCCAGGATCTCATCCTTCTACCAAGAAGGTGAACCCTCACATAATTACCTATTCCTCATCTATTAAACCCTCTCCTTTTTATTTACCTACACCTACCTTCACCAAAGCAAAAAACTCTCTCTTCTTAACTAACCTATCCACCTCTACCTTCCCACCCATTTCCAAACCATCACCATCAAAATCCTCCAACTCTAAATCTTCCACCTCCAAACCAGCTAAATAATCCCAACCTAACCAACCCATCAAAACCATTCCACAACCCAAAACTTCCAAGGTTAAGCCTACTCCTGAGAAGGCACCCACTCTTGAAACCAAAAACCTACCACCTCCAACACCATTGTATAAAGGTTGTAAAACTCTTCTTTGATCATACCACCTATCAAACCTTTTTGCCCTTCACATCCTAAACCAAAATGGTTCAATAAAAATTTGATTTGCTTATACCAGAGGAATCCTAGACATGATATAGAGAACTATAAATCTCTCCAAACACTTGTCCATAGCTTATGGGATGAGGATGATATATTATTGGATGAACCTCCCTTGAGCCCATTACCAACTCAACCACCATTTCAAGTTTCCCAACACTTACCTACTCCCCCAATATCACCTAAGAGTGAGGAGGAATTAAAGCAACAATCTAAACAAACATTTCCTCTTATCCACACCATCTATAGGGTTACCGATCTTAGGCCCAACAAAAAGATAAGGGAAAAGCTAAAGTGTCCATTACATGGACCTACCCTTCAAATCATCAACCTTCTAACCAAACCCAAACACCTTCACCTCCACCATTACCAAAACCCAAAGTATCCATTTTGGGTGCCTCTCCTTCCAACCCCTTTGAATCTATTCAGCGTGTAGTGTTGAAACAACTTCACCAAACTTTGATGAAGATGAGCTTATATGAATTAATTAACACCTCACCTCCTCACTGACAAAAACTGATAGAGATTATACAATACATAGAGGTTTAAACTAAAGATCCTCAACCCCTTGTAGCCTTTTTTGGATCCCTTAAACTTTCCACCTTAGTCACCTTTAAGGAATCAAAGATACCTTTTATGCATCCTGAGGATCCTGATCCTCCCCTCTTAATCACATTATATATCAATTAGACATGCATCAAAAGGGTGATGATTTACGGAGGATATAGTATCAACGTTATCTCTTACCATGCCTATAGCCAACTTGAGTTACCAAAAAACATCATGTTTGAAACCACAACTGTCATTCGCTCTTTTAATGATACTATGGCCACTACCTTGGGAACAATTGTTTTCCATATCTGCTTAGGACCTCACACAATTCCAAAACTCTTTTACATTGTATAGGGAGAGTTTTAATACATTGTCTTTCTTAGACACCCTTAGATTTGTGTTATGATTTATTTCCCCTCCACTTTGCATCTTTACGTAAAATTTGAGCATGAGGGTCATGTCATCACCATATCGACTAACCCTAGTCCTTTTACATCTTGAAATATGATGTACATGCCTAATGATTTTCTTCTTCATTATCCATCCACCTCACCACCAACTATCAAAAAATCTACCCCTATCATTAATGAAGGTTCAACAAGCTCATCCATCCCTTCTTAATAGATCCCTATACAGGACCCCTTAGAACCTATGTTCTAACATCTCTCACTGGGAGAATACCATGTTTTGGCCTTGAACGCCTTCCCAACTCCTCAAAGGTATGGGAACCTTGACCATGAACCTAGTTATGATCCTAACATTAGAACCATTATCCCTTTTGGGCCACCCAATCATCAAACCAATTTCATCTATGGGGGACTCAATCATCGAATTCTTGCTCACACCACTACCTCTAACATTTGAACATTCACATCTAACTTCTCCTATCTAAATAAACCTACATATGTCAAATTGTACCTTCATTGGTGTGCTTGGAAGGGGTTTGGCCTTGGCCATTATGAATAAGGACCTCATGAACTACCCATAATTAAAACCCAAAAACCTCATGAGTTATTCACCCTTGGGTTCATCCCACCAGAAGAACCCACCTCACCTAAACCCATTACCACCATCGATGAGGATATCCCATCCTCACTAAGAACATCCCCCTCAAAGTCTAAGGATTTTTATATCATCTCATCTACCATTTTTTATTAATACCATTATTTTGGGCCCCTTCACCTATCAAAAGGGTGGATAAACTAAAACCCTTCCTTTCATCCATCCTAAAATGGTAAAAAAAAATTATCCTACCATCAACACCATCCAACATAAAAAGGGTGACTCCATTATCACCCACCTTGGTGCAAGAATTATTCTATCCATAAATCCCTTCCTCTTGAGAACCAGACCATGTTGAATGAATCTACCATAAATGTCAACTTGGGTACTTAGGTTAACCCTTGCATTGTCAATATTGGTCAATCCTTGAATCTATAGAACAATGAGATTACCCTTCCTTCTTTCATGACCATAGCATAGTATTTGTTTAGTCATATCAAGATATGCCTGGAATTGACCGTTCTATTTCCCTCCATAACATTGTCACCCATCTTGATGCTAAACCTGTCAGGCAAAACCTTCATTGGATGTACCCTCATATTTCCCTTTTAATAAAATAGGAGCTTCAATGCCTCTTGTTTGTCAACTTCATCTAACCCATTGACTATCCCCAATGGGTTTCTAAAATCATTCCCATGACTAAACCTATATGGGGACTTCACCTCTATATTAAATCTTGTGGTCTCAACCTTGCTTGTCCAATGGATGAATTTCCTTTACCTAGTATTGACTAAGTTTTTTATCTTACAGTTGGCCACAAGATGTTATCTCTCATGGATGGTTTCTCAGGATAGAATTAGAACTTGATTTCCCCCAAGGATCAGCATAAAACTTCTTTCATCACCCCATGGGCAACCTTTTACTATAGGGTCATGCCATTTGATTTGAAGAACACTAGAAAAACTTACCAGTGTGCCATGACCTACATCTTCCATGACCTCATCCATAAAATCATATAGGACTATGTGGATGATCTCCTTAGGAAATCCAAATATCACAAGGATCATGTAGATGTTTTCAAAATCATCTTCAAATGGTTTATCCATTTCCATATCTACCTTAACCCCAAGAAATTTATTTTTTGGGTCTTTTTAGGAAAGCTCCTTGGCTTCATTATCTCTCTTCAAGGGATCGAAGTAGACCTCACTAAATTCAAAGGAATTTTGGAGATGCCACCTCCAACCCACCTCAAGAAACTCTATAGTGTATAGGGGAATCTCCAATCCATTTGTCACTTCATCTCTCAAATATTGGATATATGTCAACATTTTCACCATCTCCTTAAGAAAGACATATTTTAAGTGGACCAAAGACTACCAACAAGCCTTTAATTCACTCAAATAATACCTTCTTTCTCCACCTATCTTGACCCCTCATAAATAATATCAACCCTTATATGTTTATATCATTACCACTGGCCATTCCTTAGGGACAATGCTCACTCACCATGATCAAAAAAAAAGATCAAGTTCTTTACTACATATGTCGAACACTTCTAGAGTATGAGACTCAATATACCCATCCCAAGAAACTTTGCCCTGATCTCATCTTCATGGATTTCAAACTTCATCACTACCTTTTCAATCATAAAACCTTTGTCATCACTAACACTGACCCACTCAAGTATGTGCACTCTAAACCATACCAAAACTAGCATATGGCTAAGTGGCTCATGATCCTAACTAAGTTTGACCTTGAGTTCCTTTAGTAGAATTTAATTAAAAAGAACGTTATTATCAATAAATTGGTTTAAGCTCCTTTACTAGACAACTAATCACTTCTTTTTGAATTTCCCAACAAGTCCATCATAGCTCTTTCTTAAGAGGAACTCACCTACCAAATGACCATGTTCTTCAATGGATCCAAATGCCAGTGCAATGGGGGTGTCAGAGTTATTCTCATTCCCCTTAATGGTGAACCTCTTCCCATTTCCTCCAAACTTGACTTTGAATGTACTAATAATGTGGTTGAGTATGAATCCCTAGTCATAGGTCTCCAAACCACTCTAGCCTTAGGAGTGAAGACAATCAGTGTCTTTGGTGATTCCCAACTTGTGGTCAACTAAGTCAATGGATATTACCAATGTAAGAATGATATCTTATTAAAGTAAAAACACCTAATAAATGTACTCTTAGCATAATTTGATCATTATCTTATCCAATTTGTTTCATGATCGACCAACAAGTTCATAGATACAATGTCTTCCCTTGTTTCCCAAATCGCATCTCAACCTTCCAACTCTAAATTCTTTGTTACCATCCATCACTTTATCACCCCATCTTATATCCATTCTGACCTTGCTACCATTTTTAGTGTGGAAACATCTCCATCAGACATTTTCTTCGAACAAACTTTTGATTACCTCAACCTCAACATTGTATTTCTTAATCTCTCTAGGAATGCCCAATGAGCTTTTATTCAGAGTACCTATCATTATACCATACTGGGGGGAATCCTTTACAAATTGGCTTTGATGGTCTCCTTCTCCATTATATTTATAGTCATGTAATTCCCATGCCATCAAGGAAATGTATGATGAAATATGTGGGGGATACTTTAGTGGTTTATTTGTGACTAAATGCATCCTTCACCTTCGCTATTATTATCCCACCCTTAATCAAGACTATTATGATTACATAAAGAAGTGTGTCAAATTTCAAAAAAACTCTAATTTATACCATGTACCTACCCATGGCCTCCAAGTGTCCAAATACTTTTGGCCATTCTCACAATGGGGCCTAGATCTCATTGGGTAAATTAATCCTCATTCATCATAATGTCACCAATCCATCATTACCACCACCAAGTATTTCACCAAGTGGGTGGAATATATTCCTCTCATCTCAACCAAATTTGATAATATTTTCAACTTTATCAACCATCACATCATCTATCATTTCAATGGTCCCCATAAGATAATCGCTGATAACGGTAAATATTTCAAGAACAAGTAAGTCTAAGGTCTCTACAATGTATTTGGCATCATGTTAAGATTTTCCTTACCTTAACATCCAAAAATAAATGGATAGGTGGAAACCTCTATTAAAACCCTTAACAAAATGTAGGCCAAAGTAGTCAGTGCTTCAGGTTAAGATTGACACTTACACATCGCTTTCGCTTTATAATCCTATTGCACTAGCATTGAAACCTCTATAGGTACTACCCCTTTCTCTTTGGTCTTTATAGTAGAGGTAGTCTTGCCTCTCAAAGTCTAGATTCCCTCTATTC